>MU854026.1:0-33592 GCA_033297225.1 Diplogelasinospora grovesii | reverse complement strand
ATATAGCCCATAAAACGGCCAGAAACGGCCTGCCAGACAGTTGATCAAGAAGAGGACAATCAATCGACTTTGTTCCATAACTCCGTACTTTTCAATAGAAACGTCCTATTAACAGCTATAGCATAAGCTTACGTGATCTTTATAATAAATAGTTAAAGTAAGGATAGATTTCGTGCCGGCGGGTGCGATTATATGTAAGCATATAAGCTATAAAGAAGGATATAATTTTGAATCTATAAAAAAGGTTACAGAAAAAGGATCCTTATAGGAGCTGAACTTAAACATTAGGCTAATAAATGGAAACTGCCGGAGTTAAAATTAGCCACTAGCCGAGGAGTACGACTAGTAGCTTAAATTAATACCCGAAGACTGATTTTTATAAACAGCTATTCTTAAAACTAAGGTAAGTAAGATACGCACTATGTTACTCTTCCTGTTAGTTATATCTTAAAGATAACGCACCGGTAAATCCCGTAAAGGGACGGTATTTTTAAAAAGTAAGCACTATAAATGCTCGTAAAACGGGAAGAAAGAAGGGCGGGAATAAGTATAGCACCAGATCTTATCGTTGCAATTATGTCTTTATTTCTTAATTATAACGAAGGCTTAAAGGAAACTAACGAGCTCCTTGCCGGCAATCTAGATCTCCTCTTAGCCGTGGAGAAGGTTTCCGGGCAAGAAGCAGCAGAACAGCGACTGAAACTCTACGGGGTCGCTTTAAATAAGGTAAAGCAAATGGTTACAGAAGCAAAGCGTAACAGGCGAAACAACTCGTTTACCGATGTGCTCGAAGCATATAAGGAGATAAAGAAGTCTCGGTCCGGCTCTAACCCCACCGAGAAAGAGAGCGAAGAGTTTATATAAGAGATTAAGTTACATAGTGATACGATTATAAATATTATTGGAGATGCCGTCATTAAGGCCTTAACAGACGACGCTAGCAATTCCAATAGTTCTTTTAGCCCTTAGCAGCAGCGGAAGGCGGTGAGTCGTGTACTGAAACTAATGAAACAGTATGCATCATTCTACCAGCTGCTAGGTATGGAGCAGAGTGCTAGCGAAGCAGATATCTAAAAAGCTAAAAAGAAATATTTAGTTCCACTTCATCCAGACCGGAATAAGGATCCAGAGGCGGAGGAGTGTGTTAAAGGTACGTTCTAAATCCCGCTTAAACCGTCCTAAGCTAAATAATACTAAGTTATCGCTAGCGCGGGTGATACCCTTTATAACGAGCAGAAGCGTCGCTAACATGATGCTTTTCTTAAGAATAACCCCCCTCTCGTTAACCAACTTGCTCCCGACGAGGAATTTGCTCCCGGGGCGTTCGATAACGATGATAGTGACGACGACATAGAAGATTACGACGAACTAGAGAGCGAAGAGGACGAGGAAGACAACTATCTACAGCCCTCGAAGCAAGTATAAAAACAACATGCCCTTATAAGCAAGATTGTTAAAAAATTCTTTAAAGCTCTCGACGAGCACATTCCAGCATCTAAGCTCGTTAAGTTTCTATCTCTATATAATAAGGTCATTCAGGAGGACAACTAAAAAAGAAAGCTTAATCTTAACATGTTCACGGTGCCTGCTGAGAAGTTACTAGCTTATTAATTCTAACAGCGGGCAATTATTAAGTATTATAAAGGCGGGTTAACTAAACTTAAACGGGTACAGAAGGACTTACAGTCGCTACAGGATTACTTCGTGAAAACTCAGAGGCGAGGTCTTTACTAATGGCCAGAAACGTGGACTGAGCTTCTTATGATGCCTTTACGAAAGCGACTCAGTGACCTAAACCTGCCTAAGGAGCAAGCGAAGACGGAGCCTCCTTTAAAGAACCCACGGCAAGCTAAATTCAGTTAACCTAAACCGGCTTAAGCAAAACACACCCATTCAACCATAAAGGACACGGAAATGCAGGATGCCGATGATGCCGATGAGGACGGGTGGGGTTATGTTACGACACCAGTCCCACAGAAAGAGCTTAGGAACTTAGCTTATTCGGCCCCCACTAGGAATGGAGGTAGAGGAGGGTTCTACAGCTTTAAACTCTTCGTCGAGGTTAAAGGGCCCAATCCGCTTAAGGTGAAGAGGTGGAATGAGGTCGACGATAATGAAATGCTAAAATACCGCGGATCGAACGATTTGCGTAACATTAAGGCAAAGGAGCGTATCTACTGCACGCTATCGGTGTCAGATTTTGTGCGAATTAAAGGCGTGACATGGCTGCCAGAAACTGGGAACGACGGACGAACGTGCTGGACTTATGTCTGGGTCGAGATACGTAATATTTCAGACCACGAGCCTATTATGAATCGGTCGGTCTTCCGCAATTAGCTAACAGAGAGAAAGGCTGACAAACTGATTGACAATTTCGTGGTCGCGAGAAGGATTATTCCTCCGTGGTCTCCTGAGGCAAGGAAAGACCTCTTGCATAGTGACTCGCTTAAGCTCGTGCATGCGCTTCCGAAGAAGAAACGCAAGGACCAAGTCGTCTTGAGGCGTCGCGGCGATAGTGACGATGACGACGACGACTACGACGACGGTGATTACAGTCTAGCGCGTAGGACAAGAAGTCGTCGCGATCCAGAGATGGAGGCTCTGGCCGGTGTGATAAAGGATCTTCGCATCACGATAGGGAATACGCAGGAACAGTCACGCATACAAATGGAGAATATGCAGGAACAGCAACGCATATAAACGAAAATTCTCAAAAGTCTTCTTCCTGCCCGCTCTTGATAGGTTGAAACACACGATAAGCGGCGGTTAAGGCATTGTACCTCCCGGCTGGTCCGGGAATTTATAGGCGGGATGTTGGAGTTAGGATTATCACATTCAATTTAGATAGGCATATTCGAGAATGAAACACGCTTCAGTCCCCTTCGTCGATGACTTCCCGTTTATTCAGATGGTGGTGACCGCAATCATATGCTCGTGGCCGTGGCAGAATCACATAACGTGTCATCTTGCTGTGCTTTCTAGAGGAGACCCTGAGTATGCCGACCTTATGCTGTCGTAATACAGCAGCTTCTTCGGAAATGACTGGCTCTGCCACGACCTTTCTAGGTCCGGCTATTCCATTGCCATGCTTGGGGGACGGGCTCTTATAGGTACTCCGTCTTGGTCTGGCCAGGTGAAGTCGTCGCCGATAAAGGTTCCGTGCTGCTCGGCCAGCTGGATAGCGCCGGGTATAAAGGTGTTCTGCAGCCGTCGATGAACGGGGCGTCTTTAAGAATAAAGGCGATAGTAAACACGCTCGAGGGCGAAACCTCGTCGTGGCCCTCGGCAATGGCCTTAAGCAGGTTCTTAGCCGTGGTCGTTTACACCGGGGAGGATGTCAGCATATCGCTCCGTATTAGCGGTCCACTGGATAATAACGCGAGGACCATCATCCGTTTACGCCTGCTGAGTGAGCGGCTCTGCGAGCCGATCTTCACGGTTTTGGGCGAGTAGCCGAGCCAGCTATCTTGCGAGCAGCGATAGAAGCTACTCGTCCCGGTTTGGTTGAGCTAGCAGCCAGAAGAGCCGATCGTCTCGGTTGTGGGCGAGTAGCTGAGCCAGAAGTGTTTCCAGCAGCGATAGAAGCCAGTTGTTCGGATTTGTTGAGCGAGCAGCCAGACGAACCGATCGTCTCGGTCCGGCGGCGGGAGGCTGTCGGCTGGGCTGTGCGCTGGCGGTGATCTTGCGTATCTTGGTCGGTCGCTCCTCCTCTTCCTGTTCCTTTTCCTTTATGACCGTGTTAGGAGCCGCCGGCGTTTCTTACCTTATGGTATCTGGGGCGTAGGACTGTTTGCGGATGGAGATGGCGTTAGTAGATTGTGAACGGGACCAAAATGGAACTTAGCCAAATTAGGCAGGGTAAGCATGAGATGTGAATTGCGGACTAGCTAGATTAGGTAGATGGTAAAGTCCAATCCGCTGGGGGAAAAGATTCGAGGCAACTAGGTTTAGTGCCATCTCGAGGTAGGAAAGGAATTGTCCACACACTTCATTCTCTCCGCGCATATCACATCCGGTCACTGTTCCACAGAATGGCTAGTGGAGACGCCTTCTGTTAGATTAAGCGCATGGAATTGAGGGACCTTTTGTGACTCGGGTCACGAAATGGCCACGGATGGCTTGGCGCTCCATCAGACTAAGGCCAATTGAGCCAAGCGCACGGAAACAGATGAAGCTAGTTTTAACAGGGTCTTTCCCCAAGAAAGCAGCGTTTTCAAGGATTTTCCCACACATACAGAACAGAAGACACAATAAACAATAAACAACAGAAGTAGATTGATTAATATATTGATTAACTATTAATTGCTTAGCCAATCAATTTTCTCCATTTGATGTGGCGTGTGGCCGTGACTTCTAACACCTTCCCTCTCTGGAACTCCTCTAAATGAGAGCCACTTCGATGATGGAAAGGTTGGTTCACCTCGACCTAACGACGACGGCCCTACCAATACCAATTCGATGATAGAGTGTAGTTGTCAGAAAAGAGGGTAGTAAAGTGGGGCTCAGCTGAGCTGTGTGTACCTATAAGGCTATGGAGCGTCCTGGGCGCACCAGCGCCGGGAACGCTCTGCTGGACTAAAAAGGAGTTAGTTGTTCGAGCTTACTAGAAGGTGGTAGAACCCAGTGGAAGTAGCTGTATCATCTTCGCCACCATGTGTTTCTAAGCTTGCCACTAAGGTTGCCACTGGATTTTAAATCCAGGACCAACTATAAAGTCAGCTTCTTTAACTTAACAGTTAAGAAGAAGGGAGCAATACAAGCAGTTCAATCTCAAAGGTCCGAAGTGCACGTGTAATCTGATAGTAGTATGGTAATTACCTAGGAAAAGCGGCCGTTCTGGAGCTATTGTCACCATCTTCATCGTTTCTGATAGTTGAATGGGAACTTAGTTGAGCTAAGTAGGCGGTGAGTATGAGAGGTGGATTGCAGGCTAGCTAAGTTAGGTAGGCGGTAAAGTAGAATAGAGAGAGAATGGACTAGCTAAAGTCAGTAGGCGGTAAAATTTATAACCATTTTAGGAATGCGGCCTGTTGCGAACCAATCAGGAAGACCCAGAAGGGACCCAGACCAGATAAGGAGATTGGTTAGCGAGGGGGCACGGGCCAGGGCGAGGAGCTAATCAAAGGACCGTCACCGCAGAGGCCGAGTGACGGAGGGGATCATCACTCTGTAGGGACAGTGACTATCACCCAGTCACTGGAGTGACTAAGTGACCGTAGCTAGTAGTCACTGAGGGACAGGAGTGATGACTAAAGAGCTATTGTGTATATAAGGACCATGATTATAGCAATAGTCAACAGATAGTTCCTTTATATTATGACAGTAAGCAATATAAGTGTAACGCACCGTTATAAGTGCTAAAGCTATCATCTACAGTCTTATGCCCTATCGTTACTAAGTGTCACCTTACGACGAGCCTGTTACTAACGTTTACCTTCTGTCTATGTGTCTTTACAGAGCACCAGGACATAGGATTGTTACACGGCCGGAAGTGTGACGGGACGCAAGTGGGCCCAAGTTATAAAAGGCGCTTAAGGTAACGTGTACGTCATTAGCCATTAGATATTTGTGTTCGCGCGGGGCAGCGCCCGCGCTTAAGAAGAACTTCTTCTTATAAGGATTAGTTAATGCAGTAATTAACTTAGTGATTGCTCCCGAATATACACCTTGTCGCTAGGGCCTATCATGTTATCTTCCTTAGCTATAATATAGCCTCACCTTATAAATAGAAACCTGATCGAATTAGGTAAGCGGTGAGCATAAGGAGTGAACTGCGGACTAACTAGATTAAGTAGGCAGTGAAGTGGATTAATGTTACAATCCTAAGTACGGGGTTAGCCTGTAAGCTGAGGTTATAAGGTAAATAGGGGTTGGAATAAAGGGCACGAGGTAATCATTAAATAAGTACTTAAGTAATTATTACTGTGTAGCGATAACTTAAATTGCATTAATTACTGCGTAATATAAAGGAACTATCTGTTAACTGTTACTACAGTTATAGTCCTTATATACATAATAGCTCTCTAATTATCACTCCTATCCGTAAGTGACTGCTAGCTACGGTCACTTAGTTATTAGAGTGACTAGGTAACGGTCACTGCCTTAACAAAGTGACGGCCTTCTTCGTCACTCGACCTTTATAATGACGGTTTCCTAATTAGCTCCTTACCTTAACCCGTGCCCCTTCGTTAGCCAATCTCCTTATCCGGTCTGGGTCCCTTTTAAGTCTTCTTAATTAGTTCGTAATAATTAAGTAGGCGGTAAAGTGGATTAAGTAGGCGGTGAAGTGGATTAAGTTCTATAGCTCCTCTGTTCTATCTATATTACATTATCGGGCCACTATGTGGCTCATGCCTTAACTACCTCTTTTAGATCGGAGCTCCAACCAATCGCGCCTAGCTACGGATGAGGTTGCCTAGCTGATGAACTGCTTCCACCACTTAAACGCCGCTTAACTGGGGCAATGTTATTGTGCCGTGTCCGTAGATAAGTAACACCTCGTTAGGCTAAACAAGCAAATCTGCACCTCTTACATAAGGCGAAGTCGATACGAACCCCCTGTTTTATGCGGCGAAAAAAAAGTAGTTTAAAAGACTTCTAATAACAATAATAAGAGCAGGTTAGCGATAAAACCTTCACTCTTCGAGCCAGCTCCTTCCTACTCCTCTCACTATATCCTTAACCCCCGTCTTTAGCTACCATAACGCCGCATATCCCTATAGCGCCTACACGAGCGCACAGCAGCGCAAACAAACGACCTATCTCATCTAACTCTTTTACCTTCTGCTTCTCCCACTCCGTTAACCTCAATTAACTTAGGGTAGCATAAAGCTCGGCATTCCTCCAGCCACCTAAATATAGCGCCTAGCGACCTGATGCTTTCTTAATAATAAACACGCAATCTTGCTTAAAGCGGTATGCCACATTATAACAGTACAACAGCTTAACGTACGAATGTAGCTTCCCCTTCATTTCGAGCAGTGTATCGAGGTTAAGGTAAGAATCTTTTACGCGCTGCGAAAGTGTTGTCCAGTGGACACTTAAATAGCTGAGTATAAGGACGCTAAAGCTGGAATCCGCCTCGATGAGCCGCGGGGCGTGGCCGATAAGAGGGGCAAGCTGGGATACAGCGGATAAGACGGAGAATTCGCGGCGAAAGGAGGAGAGGTCGTCTAGGTTAAACTGGACATATAATCGATCCTTAAGACGTATTCCTAGTAAATTAGGGATGAGGGATAAAGGACAAACCTTACGAACAACCAGCTTCTCCCCCTCTCTAACTCGTGCGGCTGCTCTAGTGGGTTTGCTCTTACGAGTAGAGGCCTTAATGATAACGCCAGTCGTGTCACGGTGGCAGCAGGATGTAGGTTTGTAATAATAGTGATCCTGCTGCTCTCGCGTCTTCGGTCGTGCCTCTTACGGACATTCCTGCCGCGATAGATTTTACGGCAATTGATTCTGCTCGGGCAGCCTCGGCTGCTATAACATATTTAACGGTAATTCTCACGGAGATGTTAATAAATAAAGCTGGGACGATTAATAAGGTAATAACGGCGACGAGATAGTAGCAGGCGAAATGTTTGTTTTAAGTTTCGTTTATTTACTGGTCGTTGCGCACAGACACCTTCGCGACACGTTAAACATAGTGCACGAGGCTTATAGCTTGCACGGTGTGCTTACTTTCTACTTACGAACCTAAGCACGGGCTTAGGTCCCGTTTAATTAATGCTTAATGTTAAACGCCGAGCTTCTTCATTCTGTTAGGTCTTTAAATCTTACCCCTTACTATCCTTTTTTTATCATAGCAGTTCTCTTATCTTAATGACTTTTATAAGGATATACTATGCTTATAACAATCGGCGGTTTTCTTAAGCTATGGTAAGGGCTACATGCCGACGAACTCCGCTACACTCTCGCAGACTCCGCGAGCCCCTTTAACGTTGATAAACGATACGAAGAGCTCGGCTAAACCGAACTATAGCGTTCGTTTCACTCGTCCAAAATATTCTCGGATCCTACGTTACGCGCCTCCTTAAGCATACAGTTCACACCTTCGTGGCACGCTTAGCTGCCCGACCTCGCCCGTGTCATTTATAACGAGAGACAGCTAGAGAGTTTCTACCACAGTACGCTTATTACCCGCGTAAACATCGCCCTCCACAATACAGTCCCGCCGGGAAATCCCCGCGTCACCGTTATAATGTGTCCAGGTTCTTTTAATAGTTATAATCCCGACTATGTTAACAGTAAAAAGACCGTTATCTTACCAGACTGGATCGTTATCGAAGGCACTTATACACTACATAATGTCAGCTTCCTAACGCTCGAATACCTTACACGCTAAGGCAAGATTATCGCGGTCGGCGACACGAAACTGGTCCGCCAGCTGTCAGACGCTAACGAAGTAAATAAGAGAGGCCAGCATGTAAGAGTTATTGTCGGAACGCATTCATACCACCGTGCTTACCTCGCTCAGGTGCAGCATTACGCGCGTATGCTGCGTACTCGTTTTAGATTTGTCCTCACAAACAAGGAGCTCGTGGTTACGCAGTTCCTGCGCGAAGAAGAGGCGACACCGCGCCCGCCTCGTCAACGCGGGCTTAAGTCATACACGCTACCCCAGCAGGTACAACAAAGGGTGCCGTCAGACTTTAATAGCTCTGATCCTTAAGCACCGGACGACGGAGATAAAGGTAATGAAGAGTAACTGCCCACACCGCAGCCGAGAGGGAAAAGGAGGCACGAAACTAGTAACAACGTAACGGCGCCGCGCTCTCGTCCTACAGCAACGGACGACTTCGTGGGTTAAGCAGCGTTATCTTTATCTCCGCTTGCTCCATCGCCTCAGATATATAATCTGCCATCGAGTCCTTTTAAGCCCGCTCTGGAATCGAAGGGAGTGACAAATGTAGCTCGAAGACTAGCGCTTACTCCGAAACAACATCCTCCCTATCTTTCATCGCAGGACCATCCCAGCCCTAGCCCGTATCAATCTGTTCAGTTCCCGCTAAGCTCGCCTCACTAAACACTTATACGAAAGCAGGATCTGCTTCGGTTAAGCAGCATAACATACGCACCGTCGGAACGTGATCTCGACGTTAAGAGAGTTTTAGTTCAGAGCTTTAGGATTCCGAATCCATGCGACGAGGATGGTATGGACAGAGAGAGGGGAAATAAGGAGAGGGAGAGGGTACACCCGGCTGAGGCATTATTTACACTGTCGATGCTTACGTACTCGGTAAGAGTGTAAGGAAGGGGGATTGATAAGGAAGAAATAATGTTTAAATCGCGAACGTGGTGTCCCCAATTGCGGGCAGCGTAATCGTAAAGGGGATTTAACTGCAGCCGCTCCTTAAAGACGGTGAATGAGAGGTAGGTAACGCAGGTTGTTATAATTACAGATTTTACGTTTGGAAACCATTTTCCCTTCGTTCGCTCGAAGTATTCTTACGTCGTGTAGTAGATTAACCGGATAATGGCGCTTTTATCGTCGACCGTAACCAATCTAGCACACACTGAGACCATGTCTTTAATTTGCGGAAGGTTTTCCTCGTCAAGCTCAAACGTCCCCTCCTCCACGCTAAGGGCATGTTAAAGTTCTGACGTGGTTAACGGTCTCTTAGCGTAAGTGATCCAAGACGGAACCTTCTCAGCAAGCTCTCGAAAGCCTGGCTCTTGTCTCCCGATTCTCGCCATAGCTTAGTTGTATGCCTGAGCTAATAATTAAAGCTTCTTATCCTCTCCTAATACGTGACTTTGCTTCAGGAATTGCGTTAAAACATTTCTGATAGCTTTTAATGTAGTCTTGTCTTTAAGAGACCGGAGATAGATCTGTGCTAAGAGAAACCTACGGATCGTTAGCGACTACGCTACTCTTCCTATTAGCTGAGAACGTACATTCCATCGACGGCTTCTGAGATCCTTATCGTAATCTCTTCCCGCAGTTATTAATTCTGCTGGACGAAAGATAGTAGCTCCCCTATATAACCTTCGAGGTATCTTGCCACATCGTCGGTGCTTGCACGAATCTCTAGTGACACACCGGTTTTAAAACGGTTAATAATCTCCGGAATGAACCTCGACGTTGCAAAGATGTTTGTCTCGTGCCTTGTCTGAAGGTTGAAAAGTTCCGAGAGGAACCTCGTCCGGCATCCATCGGATACCCGGCATTCGTTAAGTGCGTTAACGATGATGAAGACTCTCGAATACATCGCCGCCACGGACTGAAGGAGTCCTAAGATTTCGTCCAGGGATAGCCGCGTTCGTTTGGTCTTGTGCCGATCGTAGAGAGATTTGACGTTGTCTGGTAGGGATAACCGGGACTGAGTCAGCTGCTTCAGCACACTCGCCAGCAGGTCGCCAATCTTCTGCTCGTGTTGCCGCCGGAAGTTGCAGTAGATGTATGCGATACCGATCTCCGAGTTGTTGTCAAACCTTGAATTGAGGTAATCGACTACGATTGACGTTAGGATCGTCTTTCCAGCCCCGGGTATGCCTGGACAGAACAGCGTCTGCTTGCTCGTAGCCAGCCAATCCTGGAACTCTTCCGAGTTAAGGAGCCAAACCCCTGTTGCTGGTTGCCGTCTGTGAAGGTAGTCGCTTTGCTGCGGGCCGTAGTCGATTGGCGTGAGCCAATCAAGAATCTCAACATCTTCTTTCCGGTCTAACTTGGCCCGAGTATGTGCGGCGTTTTCTTGAATTGTGGATACAGACAGTATCACGAACTACAGGACTTGTCAGAATACGGAGGAAAGGGCCTCAGAGCCTAAGATCCCGGAAGATGGGTTCTCTGTCACCGCATTCCAGGGCACTCTTTTTACTATGGTCTCCCAATTTGAGGTAGCTGTAGGCCTACTTAGGTA
This sequence comes from Diplogelasinospora grovesii, assembly GCA_033297225.1. NCBI lineage: Eukaryota > Fungi > Ascomycota > Sordariomycetes > Sordariales > Diplogelasinosporaceae > Diplogelasinospora > Diplogelasinospora grovesii. The sequence continues at coordinate 22,730 of MU854026.1, read as the reverse complement.
GCCTTGGAGATAAGAATAGCAACACTCTCTCATCTTCGTATGAACAAACGAAGCAAAAATAGTAGTAAGAGGGGGCCACTGGCCCGTTAAACCACGGCAACGCCGTGAAGTTGGCTAGAAAAAGGCCGCCCTGTCCGGCCGGATGCGGCGTCGGGATGTACGTACAATAATACAATTCCGCAAATCACATCCTGGAATAGGAAACGTAACTCCATTCGCTCCATGTTCTCTATGATGCAAACTAATTAGATTCCAGGTGAATGAGATAACAGACGAAACCGCAGAGTCCTAATGTGACATCCATTCCCGCACTGTCGTCACAGACGCATCGTAATGTCAGACTGCAGATGCCCAAATGATTAGATAAGGTGCGGGGCACGCGGGGCACGCGGGTTACGCAGCCACAACCCTCCTGCTCCCCACAGCAACCTTCATACTGCAATACAAACGATTACTTCACGATACCTTCGTTCCGATATGAATTATCCATCTTGAATTTAGATTTTTTAACATATAATTAAAGGTGCTATAGTGCTTTAGGGTTTGGTGGTGGAAATGCAGGAATGGCTGAAAACATTATGGGGCGATACTTTTGTTGGGTAATTGTAGGTACCCACCTGGCGACATTGCAGCGCCATGAAGAGCGTGTTTTCTTCACTCTTCGATTGAATCACCACCGTCTTCATACCAGGGGTCACCTGGCGCTATCACTGATCTCATGAAGCTCACACATACCCCTTGATTTGCTGCTCGTTCCAATCCCAGAACTTTGATGTGCCCCCTGTGCCGCCTTCAGTCTCCGGCACCGTGGCCTTGGTTAGGTCCGACCGAAGTGGATAAAGTCGTCCAAAGGGCGCAACTGGAGCTAGTCAGATTGATTCATTCCTCTCCATGAAAGGCGGTTCGTGAGAAGACACTTACCCCAGGTCTTCGACCAGTCAGCCTTCTCAATCGTGACATCAGGCGAGAAGGCGGCAAATAGCTCGGTATAGGCGCCCTGGATCGCAGGGTAACACAGTAGTTTGACAGCAAGTTTGATCATGGCATTTTGGTCGCGGGGCAGTTCCGTCTGGAGATTCCCAGGGTTGATAGGCACGCTGACGATGCCGTCGGCCTGGTGACGCTTGGCATACTCAACGCCCAGCGCCCATGCACCGACTTTACTCTGTCCATAGCGTTCCGTGGCGTCCTTGGGGATGTGGTAATCGAGGTTCTCGGTCGAGATGCCGACACCCTGTTCGGCGAATAGCTCTAGCCCAAACGAGGAAAGCCAGACAACGCGGACCGTGTTGGGGGGTTCTGACTTGGCAGTCGCGACGAGAGCAGGGGTGAGGAGCTGGGTGAAGAGGAAGGTGCCGACGCAGTTCACGCCGAGGCTAAGCTCGTAGCCTTGAACTGACTTGAGCGGCGGCTCGACCGGCGACACCAACACGCCGGCATTGTTGAACAGGACGTGGAGCTTCTGCTCTTGTGCAAGGAAGCTTTCTGCAGCGGCCTTGACCTTGGGCAGGTCGCTCAGGTCGAGGTGCAGAAGGACCAAGGAACCCATCGAGCCCGGGGTGGCTTTCTGGATCTCCTCAACAGCTTTGCGGGCCTTCTCCTCGGAGCGCGCAGCCACGTAGACCTTGTGTTGTGAGTTGCGGACGAGTATGAAACAAGTGAAGACTGGAGGCGACGAGGAACTAGATAGGTACTAACCTTGGCGTTCTTTGCGTACAGCAGGCGCGCCACCTCCTTGCCGATGCCTGTGTTTGCGCCTGTGACGATGTATACCTTGCCTTGCAGGTCCGGTACGTCCCGATCTGTGAACTTCGGCTTGGGTGGGAAAAAGTGCGTCCAAAAGGTCGAGAAAGAAGGCATGGTGGATGAGACTAGGCGGAGCTGATGAACCTCGAGTATTGCGGGGATGGGGGCCGTGAGATGCCAAAATACGATTGCAGTCTAAGATCCGCTGTGGTGGGCTGTGGATTGACTGCGGTATTCGTTTCCTTTTACCGAGCAGCGCGGAGCTTACGAGTGCAGCGTGCATGCGTGCCGCAGGCGCTGCGCCGCTGATTGTAACCGTCTTCCATTGGGCGTTAACTTCCACGTTGTCAGCACGCGGGAGCTGGCGACCCGATTGGTCAAGTTCCTTTGATCCATTATGCTGTCCCCGGCGTTGCCCAACACGCGTCAAACTCTTAACCACCTACGTACCGTACCTACGTACTCACTAAAATTCGGTTAATTCGGGCATGGGAATTTTCGCTGCTTGATGGCGAACACGTGAAGCAGCAATAGTGTGTAGACCGATCGGAATTTACTCGGTAATGGGCGATGAACGAAAAAGCTTCGCCTTCACTGCAACCTCGTCGCATCGGAAGGATTCAGCCGGCTCGGCGTTACTCTCCTTGTTTTGGGATATGTCGATACGTATGCAACTACGAAGTGAATGATACCCTAGATGCATCTAGGAAAAGTCACTCGTACACTATGTATATTCCCTGTGGAGGTATATTTCACCTGCGATTCGCAGTTAGCGAGGGCTCAGGCGCTAGTAGCTAACTCCACTGTCGCGGCTGGCGCAGCTGGGCGATTCGACGCGGTTGAAAAGGGTCGACGAACAACTAGGCAAGGCTATTTTCCAACAGTGGCGCGGGGCAGAACTAGGTGAGATTTCCGCTCTATCTGAGTTCGGCCTGATGCTGATAGGTCGTAGCCATGGACGAGGCTGGCAGAGAGCTGCTCGGGCTGCTCGACGGCCTTCCACTTGCGCTGGCACAGGCCGCCTCATATATCCGCGAGACCGGGCTCGATACCGCGTCGTACGTTCGGCTCTACAAGCAGCAGTGGGACGATTTAATGAGGTGCGACGGCGAGTCGGGCTTGCCCCTAATAGACTACGAACAAGGAAGCGTCGGGACGACGTGGACGGTATCGTTTAAGGCGGTTAAAGCGAGGAACAAGAACGTGGCGAACCTGCTCCGTCTCTAGGCCTTTATCGATAGCAGAGACCTATGGCACGGTCTGCTACAGGCGGCTGCCGATGGCGGAGAGCAGTGGCCTGGATGGCTCTGTGAGATTGCAGGCAACGAGGTCCGGTACTTGGACGCGGCCCGACTGCTGCTCCGGTACTCGATGATCGAGGCTCAGGAGTCCGTGCAGGGAAGCCATATGATGCATCCGGTGGTGCACAGATGGGCGTCGCATATACAGGATGGCGCTGCGAAGAGAGAGGTTCTACGGCTGGCGGTGATGGTAGTCGGGTCATCGGTGCCCAGTAGTACGAGCAAGGACTACTGGGTACTCTAGCGACGGCTCCTCCCGCATGCGGAGAGGTGCTCGTGGTGGATAGGGGAGATTTATAAGGTGGGACGGAGCTTTAACGACATAATGACGATAGACGTAATGCATATATTAGGCGCCCTCTACGCGGATCAAGGCCGGCTGACGGAGGCCGAGTCGATGTATCAGCGGGCACTAGAAGGCAAGGAGAAGGCGCTCGGACGGGACCACACATCGACTCTCGACACGGTCAACAACCTGGGCAACCTCTACGCGGATCAAGGCCGGCTAACGGAGGCCGAGTCGATGTATCAGCGGGCGCTGTCTGGATTCCAGACTGCCTTAGGGCCTCACTGGAAGTCCCAACTTGTTATGCGGAATATGGATTCATTGCAGCATGCCAAAGGTATCCCTAAGACGCGGTAACTGGTTATTACGCCCACTAATGTTCATGCGCAGATTCGTCGGCTATGACCGAGCCGCCGCCGCCCAAAGCCCACGTAAAAATCTTAGAGAAATTGCGAGTCAGATTTCGCGGGTTCCCTAGGGAAAAAAGGCCGTCTGCCGAGCGGAGAGGGGCGGAGTATAATTGAATTGGTTTAGCTGTCACCACTCCAGAGCCCAAGGCATAGGCAAGAGACAACGTAGAGACGATGGTTATACTGTAGCAAACTGCGGGTTTTTCATGGTTAGCTACACTTGACGTGGGGATTTACGTCCAGATTCAAGGGATAAGACATCGTCCTAATTATGTAGCTTTAGTACCGTAGTCAGCGCCAATGGGGGGAGGACGCCCGTGCGCGGATAATCCGTCAACATCTGCGGGAGGGCGCCAGTTTTGCAAGCGACTTTCAGGTGAAGCAGCCGTTCTTTCACTTAAGCACCCTCGACAACAATCTGGACAAGGGCAAATCCATCGCATCTACGAATCCGTCAAAGCGTTAAAGAGAGACGGAAACACGGTTACCGCCGTATGGTTCTCACCAAATGAGGAAAACGAACTCCTGAAGCTCGCTAAGGAAAAAGCAAAAACGGCTACTAAACAACACAGAACCCTACAGACACAGATCCCTAGGGTGAGATCGACAACCCTTAACATCGCACGGTCCAAACGAAACACTAAAAGCTTACCAGAGAACGTCGGAAAACACCTTAAAAGGGTCGATACAGCATTACCAGGCAAGCACACGCGAATGTTATATGACGGACTGTTATGGAAGAAGGCTAGCATACTTGCCCAGCTCAGAACAGGCATTGTAAGATTAAATGCATACCTCTACCATATCGAAGCAGCGCCATCAGACCTATGCGCGTGCGGACAAGCAAAAGAGACAGTGGAACACTTCCTCTTCCGATGCAGGAAATGGACAGAGCACCGAGTAGAAATGCTCCAATGCACGGACACCTAACGAAGTAACATTTCTTTCTACCTTAGAGGAAAGTCGCTATCGGATAATAAGTATTGGTCCCCAGACATGAAAGCCGTTCAGGCGACAATACGATTCGCGATGGCTACAGGCCGGCTCGATGCGGCCCAACCATAAAACTACCACTACTAACCCACCTAACACCAACCACCTCGTGTCATAAACGTAGGCACCGCTTCAACTGCTGAGGATAGGACGTTAAACACTTAGAGAATAGCCTTTAAGCTTGCTTACTAACAGCATTACTAATCCACGAGAATCCGAATTAAGATGTTAAAGGAGAGAGGACAGAAGCTGGGAATAGACCATGTACGGGCTTAAGGAGACTAGGATCCACTTTTGAAAATGTACTTATAGATTAGTAATACTTGCCCTTTCGGCTCAGCCGCCGGGCGTTAATAAATTATGTGTGTGTGTGTGTGTGTATGGACAGTTGGAGATCAGGGCACAGCGTAGGAAATGTACCTGTATATTAACAATAGTTGCCCTTTCGGCTCAGCCGCCGGGCGTTAATAAATTGTGTGTGTGTGTGTGTATGGACAGTTTACATTCAGACAGAAGTCAGTTCTAGCGTTTACACTACCAGACACAAACAGCGCCAGTTAAAGCCCTCGAGAGGGTTGCCTTACCATAAGCCCCATGGCGAGGTCCCTGATCTTTTAACCTAGGACCCATCCCCCCGATTTCCAGCTCATATAACAGTCATGAAAAGGACCACATTGCGTTTTCTGATCCTTTTCCGTGATCCAGGCCGTCTTTTCCATCTGAACTCGGAGAATCTGGTCCTCGGGTCAAATCAGGAAAGAGCTCCCGCATTCACTCTTTCCTTTTCGAGACTCATTTTCGTCACCATGAATAACGACATCTATTGTCTCCCATTCCAGTAACTCATTCATCCGAAGCGCACTTCGCCCCGAGATGCTTCTTCTTCAACACTTCACTCAGTTCCGGCTTCGAGGCCTTGCTTGATGTGCGTCCGCAGAAGTTAACCGCAGCGAAAGCATTAGTGCTATTCAAAAAACCATGTTGGTGAAAGTTCAACATTGGCGCGCTCTTGGCGCGAGGCCAAGGACGGCATTTTATATAACAGCCATCGTCATTCTCCTGTATTGGTTCCTGCTCAGAGATCAGAGATATCGCACCGTACGCTTCTCCGATATTGTCGACTTGTCTGAACCGCAGCCGCAACCACAAGCGGGTTGGCCTTGCCGGATCGGGGCGGTCGCGCATTTTCCTCAGAATGATCTTATCCTTAGGACCATCGCCGTCGCTAGATTTCCCTCGTAGTTAGAAGAAGTGTCGACGTCCATTACGTCTCGTAATGCATCCTGCTCCCTCTGCGTTCCTTGGCCAACTCGGATGATATTTAGCGACTCGGCATTCGTTAGCAAGTTCCTCGCCGAACTTACGGAAGTGCACTTCCCTGTGTACGTGTTGTTTTTAGACGTCAGATGAAGTCCTCGACGAAATCGGCATCGTCTCTTGTCTCGTGGATGGTGGACGGCGGTGGAGGGATGGGGGAAGCACCGGTACGGGTATGAGTGTTAGAGGAATCCTACCCGTTGCACTTGTATCAATGGCCTATCATGCGAAGGAAGCGAGGAACGGGAGGTGCGCATTCAGAGTGCGGACTTACCACTTCTTCTTTTGAAAGTTCTCGCATTAGCAGTAGAGGTAATTATTGTAGTTGTTATTATTATCGTCGTATTGTCGGGCAAGGGGACAGCGACGTGTGATGTGGGATGGAAGTTGTGAAAAACAAGCCCGCACCTCGTGTGCAACTCGGCATGGACCTGCTGACAGCTAACAGAACAGGGCATCCACGCAAGTGATGCGCCCCCGCACCCCCCACCCCGCTAAAAAAAAGGCCAGACGAATTACAGTGACTTGACCACCTAAAGAAATGTGGCTTTATTGGATGAAACCACATGACGCGACTTCTTGCGCTGTGGACATGCGCTGGCCGTCTTCGACAATTAAAACCTGCCACCCCTTTCTGCCTAACCTATTAACATGGCCCAGTCATAAAAAGTGCACTTTTAAAAAAAGAAATATCTTATTCAGTCATTTGGATATATAGTGATCAGTTCATAAGGAAGTACTTTCCTTTATCACTTACAGTCCGATATTCATTATGATAACTACAAACATTTTTCATCTAGAACATACCCATCCTCTTAAAGTAGTTGTCTCAACTCACCTAAAGCAGCGATTTTACGCTCGACGAAGCAGGCTCGAAGATGCTTATATATGGTACTACCCAGTCTTAATAAGCATACTAGCATACCTTTCTAGCTTAGATGCTGCCATACTTTTAGCTGTTACCAGCCTTTATTATAACCCTTAATGAGCTGGTATTAAAATAAGATTCATTAACTTACAGCGAGACATACCGAACATTCTAAATGGATAGATCAGATAGTCTTAAATAACCATAAAGTTTTGTTAATAGGTAGCGATTTAAACATATAAGTAGCTAAGCTTCGCTATCCCCTTACGTGTAAGCGATGCTCCACTCTATAAGTGTGGCTTACGGTTAGAGTGCGCTATAGGGTTAACGACAAGTTTAATATAAGATAGCAGACTAAAGAGAGCGCATACTTTATAATCATACGTAAAGGTGACGTTGCTTAAGGTCCATCTCACTTAACCTAATAACTAAGGGAAAACTCATTTTAGATCGAAAATAACATTATTCCTATTCCTTATAATACTAATATCGAAGAACTACTCTTCTTAAGCGTGATATAAAGAGGAACAAATATACTAAATAAGAATGGGGTCGAACTTATTTAAGCTTAAACTTTAAGTGCTGGATAGCTCTTAATTATTAATATATGCTCCACGTAATAGGGTAATTAAGGATAAGATCGAAGTTAGGATTATTAGCATTATAATAAGCTAGCTATAATAAATTATAATTATATAGCACTTAGAGCAGCACTAAAGGGAGAAAGTTATCGGGGATCTATTTTCAGGTTGCTATATTTTAACCTTTCCACGTTAAAGTATTTAAAGATAGTGCATCTTAAGGAAATCACTTAATCAGATCTTCTTATGTTCGCGATTATATTAGAATGCAGGCTGGGGCTTACGAATGTCGTAAATAAACTTTATAAGATATTTTAGTAACCTTTATAAATTTAACCTTATTATATTATACGTCTTTATTTCCGAGCTAGACTTAAGGTTATATAAACTTTTCTCTATAGCTAAAAGAACTACCACGTTTAAGCAGTAACTATCTTACTTTATATAATCCACCCATGCTTAAAGCATAGATATTATATCTTAAGATTTCCCGCGGGGCCCGCGGAGCCCTATATATTAGCGCGGCAGCACAAACCGACATAAATCCAAGTATAATGAAGATACCCTTAAAAATTTAAAGGGCTTAGTAACTAAAGCGCGACATTAGAATGCTAATAGTAAGGCTTCTAATCAGAATCCCGAAGCCTGTAAAACTATAAGATAAGTTAAACCGTGTCCCTACATTGCTTACATCTAGCTAAAGTTCGATATAAGTAGATATAGGAAGCGAGATTATAATGCTTATAAAAAAGCTATAGAAAATATCGAAGATTAGGATCCTTATTAAAGTATGGATCGGGATTTAATAAAAGTGAATTATGCTATAAATAAGCGTAATAAATGTTAGAATGTTAATCGAGCTAAAGTATTTCATAGCAAGACTAAGAAGGCTTTATTTAAAGAGCGCCTTAATATTTATAATAGAGAGGATACTAAAAGTTAAGGAGGATATAACATTAAGATCCGCTTTAGTATATAAAGGAACGTAATAAAACGGAATATAAAGGCCTATAAAGCTAAAAAAGAGAGAAAGACTAAAGAATATAAACTTTAAGTTGTTAAAAGCCTTTAGATCGAGTATAGCGCGTAATATGCGCCCTTAATTTAGGATCGATCGAGTTCGGAGCATGAAAAGGAGATAAATAGCGTTATTAAAGCTATAAATTCTAAGGTCTTATATGCCCAGCTTACCTTAAAGGAATTTAAAGATGCTTTAAATATAATAAGAATAACCACGTCACTGAAAGCGCCGCTAACAGCTGCTATGCTTATAGCTAAGGGTCATTATAAGGGAGGAAATCATTATATGATAATAGCTATGCTCGGGATAAAGAGATATCTGGAACCTAGTCCTAAAAGAATGCTAAGGGATAAGAAGATTCCGAAGTAATCCCGCACTTCGCTAACGATTAAGAAACTAAGAAAAATAAGAGCTGTTCTAGCGCTTAAAAGCCCTTACATGCAGCCGAGATTAAATAACGGACCAGTGAAGGTGTTAACTACGATCAATAAAAAGCCTTAAATAGTACCAATTTAGGAGATTGTTAAGGGATTAAAGTGTAATAGATAGGTTTCTTAGTAGTAGTTTTAAAAGACGCCGAAGTTAAGAAAAGGCTCCTTAACACTGCTATTAGCTATATATCTTAAGCAATATATTTAGCTACGTTAGCGACGCATTAAGAATTAAAGGTAAGTAAAAAAGCATTAACCACCTACTTCCACGCTATAGTGCGGTCATACTGATTTTTAAACTCATCTCATTCTTCTTTATCACCCGGATCCATAAACTTAAGAATAAGGTTTAGCTGAAGCTAGCCATTATAAAACTGCTAGTAGTTATCATCCCTTAAATAAGTTAAAGATAAGGCGGCGCAGTTATAGTTAAATCGCGTTCATTAATTATATAGCGCGACCTCGGTTATATATTAGCGGGCCAGCTATAATATGCCTCATTCTAATGCTCTAAGTTAACGTATATTAATATTTAGGTTCGCGTTTATAAGCAAAAAACAGCTTTTAAGAGAGGTAAGGGGAGGCGAGATATATATATAGCTTACCTCTATAAAAGAAAGCTTTATAAGACTTAAAATGTAAGATCATACACTACTATTTTTAAAGTGTAGCTAAAGTATATAAGGTAAGTAAACTTTTACACCTATATTTTAATTTAGGATAAACTCCTTATAAAGCTTCATTAGTATTCCACTGTTTCTTAAAGTACTTAAGTAAGTACTTAAGTATCGATCAGTTATAATAACTTACTCTTCTGGTGGGCGTAAGTAAAATCCCGCTTAATTTAAAATTATTTTCACTTTATTACCATTATAAGAAATTATTTAGTTAAGCATAACCTTTTAAGATAAGTTAGATAAATGTGGTTTTAAGCTTAAGAATGGGCTTACTATAAACTAAATAGGATGTTAAGGTTCTGCATTAGAATTTATATAAGTACTAGCTAATTAAGTACTTTACTTACTTAAATACATTTTTTAAAACCTTAGCTTAATTTATAAATAAAGATATATAACTATATACTGTTTCTATTTAACCTAAATGAATATAAACTGTAATCCTTAAGTAGTTAGGGCAGAATGATATTTTTAAGAAATTAATTAAGTATGTTAGTATAATAATATAGGCGCTTAACTTTAAGAGGATCTCGATCTCCATGCTATAAGGAGAAGTTAATAAGCTAGGGATTACTTATTAAGGTAGTTTATATCGGTTACCTCGAGGCATATAGTCACCCACCCTTACTAGCCTACTATTACCTCCAGCTCATGAATTTTATTCTATAGCGCTTTAACTACGTTATCCTTATTTATGATATCAACTTTAATCCCTTTATATTTCTCATTTAAATCCTTATAATCGTTAAATAGGCGGTGACGCTTTTCTCTCTAGAAAGCAGCTTCGCTTTACTAATTATATAAGCGTTTCATCGTATCGGAGTAATCCATTAAAGTGTAAGAATAGTTAATATTTGTTTTTCCTAGCTTATTAGAAAGGAGTAAGTAAAGTAGGAGCGGAATGACTTTAGTAGCAGTAGGGGCATGCGTAAGATTTACTGAGGTCGACATCTTAACAGCCAATGAAGGAAGCTTATAGTGATCGTGAAGGTCTTAAGTCTGCTTCTTAAACTTCGTTTTAAACTATAATAGTTTATATTATTAGCGCTAAAGGAGTAAAAGGTCAGTATGCTCACATAGTCCGTCTCACTTTAATACTTAAAGGAGCCCGAAGAACCTTTTATCTTATAATATTAATTTAAGGAGCTTAAATTAGTGCTTAATCACCTTATAATAAGATTAATTAATATAATTTAACTGAGTAATATAAATGATTAGCAGCTTAGTAGCCTGACTTAAAACTAGAGGTAAGGTCTCGATTAACTAATATATATATACATAAACTCGTAAAGCACTGCAGCTAAATATCGTCGGTAACGATTGCTATAAGAGATACTCTACCGGAATAAGGCTTAAGGACTAGTTATAAGCTACGACCCCTTTATGCTTTATAAGAGTTACGGGGTTATAAATAAGATAGGGCGTATAATGATGAGAGGCTGCGTAAAGACCCTTAAAGGACTTACGTTCTATCTAATCTCACTATACTCTACTATAATGCCCGCCTAATTAATGTAGTAATGATTTATAACATGATATAAATATTCAGAATATTGCTTAAGACTATTATTTACTAAACTATCCTTACTATGACCCTTACTAAGTTCATATTTAGATCTTAAATAGCAAGTATTATGCTCACTTAACTGATTTGTAAGCAATGTAGTCGTAAAAGCTACGGGGGAAAATAACCTCATTCCCTATTATTTTAACTGTTTAGTTATTTAGCTATTATAATCTTCTCGATTTAAACTCGTATCTCTCTACAGTTTATAATAATATATTCTTTAAACTAAGCATAGTACTTTAAGGAGGGTGGCCGAATTAAACTCCCTGTTTAAGGGGTATTTTAGTATGCTTTCATTATGTGCCAGTCATTTAGAGTAGCCTTTTAAGAGCCTTATAATGGCCACCGAGTAAGGGAGTTAAAGATTAACACTAAAGAGTAAAACACGGATTCCTATTTATATACGTCTCTTCCATAATTACCACTAAGCCTCGAGATAAATAACTCGGAGTCTTAAAGGCCATTAAGCTAGATCTCGACCTATTTCCAACCTAAACTGAGTAAGAATTATTAACGTGATAGATCTTAGCGTCCGATTTTTTAGCTTAATAGAAAATTTCCGCGATGCGGCTAGCTTATTAATATATTCTTACGATATTACCGAGGCTATGCTCTCAGTAAAGGCTGTTATTATTATTATAACCTTTAAGGCCGAGAACTATTATAAAAAGCTAACACCTTCGTAAAGCGTGGTTTAGCACCAGTAAAGCTATAAGCCTTAATGCATTCTTAGAAACCATAGTCTTTAAAGCTATATAAATTTAAACTTAGTAACTATGTTTAAGTTAAGTTAGCTAACTAAACAAACTGATTCGATCATTAATAAGGCCCTTATATCCTCGACGCATATACACTTTATCCTTCGCTTAAATTAGGTAGATAGCGTCATTCTTATTCTCGGATTAATATATTAAGTGGTATATAGATAGTCTTAAATACCTCGCTTCTTTACAAACTTACAGGATTAAGGGAACTTTTTAATGAAGTGAATAGTGAAACTTATTGTTATTTTAAGTGCGTGGGACCACTCTTAGACCTAGTAAAGCTTGCTCCCAAATCTATAAGCATAGTTCTATAGGTAGATTAGGGAATTGTTAAAACGTAGGTTATCCTTTACCTTCATCATCTTATTTATATATCCTTACGAGTTCAGATAAGGTAAAGAGATTATCCTTTATAGTGTTAATCTTGCTTAATAACAATTTAACAGTAGAAATAAGGTGGCTTAGAAGCTTTTATCGCGGTCTGTTCGGGTTTAGAATTTATAATTCTCACTCCCTTTAAGTCCTAATAAGAAAACCTGGTAGGGTGCAGCACTCGCTTTAAAAAGCGGCGACGCGATGTTAAAGTAATCCTCCCCTATAATATCCTAGAAATATACTGCCTTATTATTATAAAGGAGGCTAACTAAGATTCTTTACTATATTTATAAATGGTGAGTAATATAGAGGAAGTAGATAACTATGTTAACTTATAATATCTTAACCAGATGTTGCTTACCATGCTTAATTAACAAGAAAAAGATTAAGTTAGATAAATGTTATCCTTTCTTACTTATTAATTACGCTTTTTTAAAAGACTTAAACGTAAAACGTGATAGTCCGTAAATATAACGCCGTCTCACATAGTTATCTACGAGAACCTTTAAACCTATAAACTCCTTATAAGGAAGCTAGTTTTAATATTAGGGACATTAATTCAGTATACGTAAAAGAGGCTACTCTTCAATTCTAAATTCGATCTTAAAGAACTAAAAGTAGCCGTTCTTTATTAAAGTCGGAGTAAACTATAGCCCTTATATTATTAGGAAAACTTTCCTTATCCCTTTTACGTACTTAAAGCTAGTATCCTTAAAATAGCTATACTCTTAAGTTCTCTTTTAAAGCTCTTACCTTAATAAGTTTATTTATTTTATTAAGAAGGTATAACTTTACTTATAGCCTCTCTTTTACCTCCGTCTTTAAGGTTAAGCAATCTCGAAGATTAAAGATCTGTTTTATAAGCTCAGTATTTAACTATTAAAGCTGATCAATACGCGAACTAAGTGTTGTTTACGTACTCCTTATAAAGAACTTTCTGATCGTTAAAAGTAAAATGAATAGCGCTAGTATAAAACTTACTTATTTGTTTCTAATGAACGACGTTATACTCCTCTTATTACACGGTACAGCCTTAAAGGTAACCTTAACTCCTTTATAGAGATCCTTATATGCCTTAAGGGTGTGATCATTAAGCTGCTTTATGAAGAAATGTCGTATTTAAAGAAGAGCCCTTTAATGATAATAGTTATCTTTGCTTATTATTAATTAGATATCTAAGGGTTTTAAAGTAATGCTAATATGGTTTCCTAAAGATACCCATTATAAATGATTCTCTTTTAGTATAATTTAACTTACATATATAGTCTACAAGCAATTCCCAGTATTTTTCTCGTTAGCGTCACTATTTAAGGCTGCTTAGCCTTATAGCTTTCATTTTAAGCTTTATTCGGTGCGACTCCGCCTTTCTTTAAGGATAGACGATGTATTTATTAAAAGCACTAATATATGAGTCGTGCAGCTTCTGAAGCCTTTATATTTAGCATCTTATACTATACTAAATACGGCTTATAAAGAAGGTTTTTAATTTTAAGTAAGCTATCTTTAAGTTTTAAGTGGAGTAAGTAAGATATTTATATAGTTAATGCGTAGCAAGCTAAAGTTAATGTGACATATAAGCATGTTAGCTGTTACTGTTTCTTTAAGGGTTTAAGTAGCATTAATTTCGAGGATTATAAGGGTAACGGAATTGCTCTCCTCTATATAAAATCAGGTTTAAGATTATAAAATTAGGTCTAAAATCTAAAGCTACCCCTTACTACACCCCATCCCTTATCCCGGACTTAAGTTCTCCTTATAAACATTAATATCTTCCCCACAGCCTTTAATACATGTGAATATCGATCCGAGTAGGCTGATTCTTAGTGCGACTAATTTGATAATACAATCTCCATTTCTACTGGCTACGTGGATAGTTTATATGGCTCAGCATTAGAAGTCCCTTTATATACTCTATTTAGGACTTTACTAACACCCTCGCTAGATTTTCACCTAAACTCGTCTTCTTTATCATCGACGCTAAGCACTATACTCTTAGAGTCACTCTCCAATCCGCCCTTATTGACCTAAAGGCTAGAAAACTTAGAGAGAGCATTCGAGCGCCTATAAGGTCTTACAGAGCTCCATTAACCTTATCTGGCTTGTTTAAGGCTTAAAGAACTCGAGATATTATTAGAGGAGATTTAATCAAATATTAAGACACTTTAAGGCGCGGTTTTAGGCCTCGAGGACTGGGCACAGAGGATAAACGGCATTTACAGAGAGTTTAAGGGAACCATATAGGAGGTGGGTAGACTGGTGAATTCTCCGCAGCATATGCAAAACATTCTGAATAATGCTTATCTATAGCTGCTAATCTTATCATAAGTCTTAAATGTGGTTTATATAGTTAACGAGGAAGGGGGTTTAAAGGAAGGAATATCTTAGTCGTTATCGGGATTAAACGTTAACCTTATTAAGTCCTGTACACTAACCTGGCTGTGGAATCTATTAACTCAACTGACTTTACTAGATACTCACATTATTATAAGCCCGAGTGAAGGAAGATTAAGCAGGATTATATAATATTATCCTAGCAATAATGAAAGACATGGAGCACTCAGCCTTCTAAGTTAGAACTATAAAGGCGATTAATCTTAATAAGTAGATTCAATAGTATTGCTTTTTTTATTTTCTTATTTTTTTAGCTAACGCACGTAATAGTCTCGATCTGAGTTAGTCTTAGTGTACACCCCAGCTAATAGCGGCTGGCTTAGGAAGTAAGTAACGAAGCGGTAGCGCCAGCCACTTGTTAGATGGAGCGCATGGAAAGTGGAACTAGGGCACGTGTTGGATTATGTGACCTATGGTTAGGGAGCGCTTTATTGAACCAAGGTCAATTAGGCCTAGCCTACGGAGCGACCGGAGCATTCAGATCAGTCGGAACCTACGGAGCGACCGGAGCATTCGGAACAGTTGGAACGCCGGGTTCTCGGGGTTCCCTAACAATAAGTCCAGTATTTTAAGCCTCCCAGTTACAGTATAGAAGCAGTAGATTGATCGAGAATACCAAGATTGAGTTGCCTAAGAAGATCTTTCCATTGATGCGTTATAAGCTATACTTCTAACAGTTATGAGTCCGGCCCGCAGATAACTTCCAACTGCGTCAGTACTATTATTCATCGCTTACACGCGCATCAATTCCTCCATTCAGAACCCAAGAAAACTAACAACATGGCTGCCGCCAACGAAATAAAGATTATCCTCAAAAGCTTAGACGAATGGGAAGAATGGCATGCTCAATTCAAGGCCGAGGCAGACGCCTCATGCCTATGGGAAAAGATCGACCCTGACACCAGGGAGCCCTTTCTCACGGCCCCTAAACGTCCTTCCCTAGGCGAGTTCGAGAAGAAGAGAATCGTCACACGTGTAGGAAGTGGAAGTCGCTCCTATGGAATGAGGGCATTATTAACCAGTGCAGCTACCGAAGAGAGCATAACTATGGAAGAAGTGGACCTAAGCGGTACCCCAGCCACGCACTTTAACCAGCTAACTAACGCTAGCTAATCTGCTTTTAACATGGCTTAAACTATATTTAACTAAGATAACCGCGATTACGAAAGGGAAATTAAGGAGATCTAATCGGTTAAGAAATAAATTAGGTTAATTATTAGTCTTTACTTATTTAGAACGTGCTACGAGACGACGATTAAGGTTAAAACTTAGTACGTAAACTTAAAGGAGCACGTAAGAGTCTCGGAAGCAATGGATAAGAAGGATGCTCGAGATAAGTACAGGGCGGCTATTAAGCCATTAGTTAAAGCACCACGAAACATGCTTTAATAAATCACGGCATGGGAGCAGGCAATTAGCTTAGCTTAACAGAAGAAGGTCCTTAACAAGGGATGTTAGTTAAGAGAGCTAATGCTAGTTATACTGAATCGCTCACGATGTTAAGATCGAGAATAACGATCTCACTTACAGATAATTAAGTAACGATTTCACTAAAGAAGTTAAAAGCTATATATTTAGCTTACGAAGAAAGATCGATAAAGGAAGCTCGTTTAGCCCGACGTACTCGGGAGATTAGCTGAGTGATAGAGAGAAGGAAACTCTAAAAGGAAAGGGAGGAAAGAAGAATAAGCGGAAGCTCTTAGACGGCGAGAAATTAAGGTGCCGTGCGTGTAAGTAAGATAACCACCCTCTCGCTAAGTGCTACTACGTGTTCCTAAACCTTAAGCTATACTAATTTAACCTTAACGATAACACGTAAAAGCTTATAAACGCAGCTTTAAAGAAGGATAAGGACTTTAAGAAGGAAGTTAAGAAGCTTAAAAGTAAGAAGAAAGTAAAGAAGAATAAAGAAGATAACTTAACGGCTTTTAAGCTTAAGAAGGAGCAATCCTAACTGCTTCGGAGGATGGCTAAGATTAAAGCGAGTTTTATAACTACAGTGGGATTAGCGTTCTTAATTTAAAATTATCTCTTATTACACTTAGCAATCCTTAACTCTAGTTCCACTCTTTATATCTTTAACTAAATAAGCTGATTCCTTAACTTAAGAAAGGCTGCGCTAAGTGAGTGCGTTTAAGCAAGCGATCATTAGATCCTAATTTTAAGATATAATGAGGTAAATATATAAGTGTAAACACTAACAAGCGGTATTAAAGTACTGCGGCTATATAATGTAGCATATTATAAGGAGATTATATGTAACTTAGTTTCCTTACGAAGACTACGTTAAAGAGGTTTTCATTAAGATAATAAGTTAATGCCCACGCTTCTTAAATGATTAAATAAATCAGTCTTATACGTTTTACTTAATAAATACGATTAATTTATGATCGAGTATATTTTAAAAGACTTTAATAGAGCAGCATTTTACACGCGTAAGAACAAATTTAACACTTAGACTAAAAGATAACTAAGCCGAGCAGAGGCGCTCACATAGCACCTTCGCCTTAGCCACCTAAGCCCGGAAGCACTTAAGCACTTAGTTAATTGCTCTTAACGGGTGCGCTTTAAGGGTAAGTAAAAGGGCCCTCTCACGATTAAATGTAACGCATACGCCTTTAGGAAGATGAAGCGCTAAGTACGGCGTACGTTAAGGGAACTGCGTAAGGGACTAAGAGGAAGACTAGTAATAAATTTCCATAACTGGCTAAAGGATAAGTAAGGATATAAGAGCATGATATTAATTACTTATTAGAAGACTAGTTACTGTTAAGACTTTTACCTATAAGATAGAACTTTAAAAGCTATTATCACGGTGCTGCAGGTGCTCTTTAAAGCGTTAGAGCGTTAATATAGGATTAAAGTTAAGGTTATTAAGTATAATAATGAAATCGTCACTATTAAACTATAAGTTAAGCAGTTTATTAAGCTTTAAAGCATTAAAATTAAGCCTTTACCTCCTTATATATAAGCTTTAAATAATGGAGCTGAATGCTTAAGGGGTGTAATGAAGAATAATGTACGCTTAATAAGAATAAGCTTAAAACTTTTAAAGAAGCTATAAAGGGAGATTACGAAGATAGTAATATATTTATTAAACCGCACTCCTCGTTATAAAACTAACTGGAAGACGTTATTTAAATGCTTTTACTTAAAGGATAAGGAGCAGCGTAAGTTGGATTAAGCTTACCTTAAGACCTTTAGCTATAAAGCCTTTATAATGATTATGGAAGTAATAAAGAAAGAGAACCGGGTCGAGAAGATAAATCTTACAGCGTAAATTAGTTTCTTAATTAATTATAACTTTATAAACGTTTATAAGATTTAGAATCTGAAGACTAATAAAGTTATTATTATTAAGGACGTGATATTTAATGAGAGTAAGACCTTTAACGGCAACTTAAAAAGCCTGAAAGATAACATTTATTAAATAAACTTAAAAGTGCTTACGTGCTTACTTTAAGAAAGCTCCATTAATTAAGAAGAGTAGGTTTAGCTAGTGTAAGAAGAGTACTAAGTACGGGATTTAAAAGATCTTATAAAAGGAGAAATTAAGGTTAAACCATTAAAAGGTTATGCTTATTAGGATGCTAGACTGTAAGAAGCGGTTAATTAAGGCGTTAATAAGTAGAGCGAGAAGCTCTATATAAAAGCAAGGTTTAAACTCCTTCTTACTTCACTACCTTCACCACTAGCTGCAATGCTTACGGCTATAATCAGACCGCTAAGGATGCTGCTCTAATTAAGGCCAGACTTTAAGGGACGCCTTATGGGAGAGCTGAGAGCAGTGGACTAATTAAAGCGGGTAAAGATTAGGGGTACTTTTAAGGAGCTTACCGCTGCGGAAGAGATTCTTCTGATTGAATCGAGTATAGTTATGGGCGCTAAGGAACTGTTAGGCGTAAGCCGGTAGAAGGGACCCTTAAAAGAAAACGTTAAAGGCGCTGGAGACCTACTGGGCGTAAGCTAATTAAGATTAGAGCATTCTTTAGTTGCTCTTAAGGTCCATTACTTAGATTATTAATAAGGCGCCTTCCACGCAGGGATTAGGGCGAGTGTAATAAAAGTCTTAAAAAGAGAAAAGAAATATCTTATAAGAGCTTAAATAGAAAGACTGTTAAAGAAGAACCCTTACGCAGTCTATAAGAGCAATCTTAAGCCGGCTCTTAAGAGCTATAAGGAACTTGAAAATCACCTTATAGGCGCGTTATTTAAGGAAGTAGAAGAAGTGTACTTACGCAGCTATAAGGACATGAAGTCCTAAGTGGAAATCAGTTTATGTGATCTAAGGGTAAAAGGCTATAAGATCCTTAACTGTAAGTAAGTGTACGTATATAAGTTTAATAAGCATAGTAGGTTTAAAAAGGTGAAAGCGAGGCTAATTGTTCGAGGTGATTAGCAGCTCTTTAATCCTTATGTAAGCAGTTATGCAGCAACCCTCGTTAAAAGATCCTTTCGAACGCTAATAGCGATCGCGGCACGCTTCGATCTAAAGTTATTACAGTACGACGTAGTTAACGCCTTTATTAACGTAAAGCTCGACGAGGACGTGTTTATAAAGATGCCCTTAAGTCATAAGAAGGCAGGTACCATTTTTAAGCTTAAGAAGGCTCTTTACGGGCTTCGGCGTTCACCATTACTGTAGCAGAGATCTCTTATACAGACCCTACGCATTCTTAGCTTTAAAGCAGTCCCTTACGAGCCTTATTGCTTTATAAGAGATGGAGTGCTCCTGTTCTTTTACGTTAATAACATTATATTAGCGTTTAAGAAGAAAGATAGGGCAGTTACCCTTAGATTAATCGAGCAGTTAAAGAAGAGTTACGAGCTCACTGGAGGTAACGAACTTTAATAGTTCTTAAGCATTAAAGTGCTTAAAGATAAGAATAAGAAGCTTATTTAGCTCTCTTAATCTTTATATATTAATAAGATCGTTAATCTGGTATAAACGAAGCAGGCAGCGAGCACCCTTATAACGAAAGACGAGCTCCTCCTATTCGAAGGCCTTACTAATAAAGTGGACATCGTGAACTACTTAAGGAAGATTGGATCACTGTTATACGTAGCGGTGATCACAAGACCTAACGTAGCCTTCACAGTCTCACGGTTAGCGCGCTTCACAACGAACCCTGGACCTACGCACCATGCGGCCGCCGATAGGGTGCTCCTATACCTAAAAGAAACCAGCCATTTAGCGCTCCAATACGGAGGAGAAGATAACTTCCGAGTCGCTAGCGACGCTTCCTTCGCCGATAACAAGACCGATCATAAGAGCTCCTAAGCTTACGTTATAAAGCTGTTTAGTAGGATGATTAGTTAGAGAGTAAATAAGTAAGAGATGGTTATAACGTTAATAACAGAAGCAGAGCTCTTAACGCTTTTATAAGCGGCTAAGGAGGCTCTATTCGTGAGCAGATTGCTTAAGGAGTTAGGTATTGGTCTGAATGATAACCACATTAAGATCGAATATAATAACACGCAAACGATCCACTTAGTGAACGCAGAGATCGCTACCCTTAAGACTAGCTTACGGCATATAGATATCTATAATCACTAGCTTCGTTAAGAGGTGCAGAATGGAAAGATCACAGTCTGTTACACTAAGAGCGTAAAGTTAATAGCGGATGGCCTAACTAAGGCGCTCCTAAAAGGAACTTAGGAGAGCTTCATTAATCAGATGAATCTGCAGGACATACGGGAGTTGCTTATTGAACGAAAGAAAGGAGAAGGAGATCTCGAGAACCCAATGGAGGAAAGATTTGACGAAGGAGATGACTGGGAATAACTCCATTACAGGCAAGTCAGGTACGCCTTACAGGCTTACCTGAGGGGGTGTGTTAGATGGAGCGCATGGAAAGTGGAATTAGGGCACGTGTTGGATCATGTGACCTATGGTTAGGGAGTGCTCCACTGAACCAAGGCCAATTGAGCTTAGCCTACGGAGCGACCGGAGCATTCGAATCAGTCGGAACCTACGGAGCGACTGGAGCATTCGGAACAGTCGGAACGCCGGGTTCTCGGGGTTCCCTAACAATAAGTCCAGTATTTTAAGCCTCCCAGTTACAGTATAGAAGCAGTAGATTGATCGAGAATACCAAGGTTGAGTTGCCTAAGAAGATCTTTCCATTGATGCGTTGTAGGCCATACTTCCAACACCACTCATACACAGTCATCGACAAGCACAGTCATCGACAAGCACAGTCATCGACAAGCATAGTCATCGACAAGCACAGTCATCGACAAGCACAGTCATCGACAAGCAGAGTCATCGATAAGCATAGTTATCGAAGAAGCACAGTCATCGACAAGCACAATCATCGACAAGCAGAGTCATTGATAAGCATAGTTATCGAAGAAGTACAGTTATACACAGTTATCGACAAGCACAGTCATCGATAAGCATAGTTATCGAAGAAGCATAGTGATTGCTTAAATATAGCTATGGGAGAGCCGTCTGCGGATTCGGGAACGCTGGATGCCTCAGACAAACTAACATTATAGTATCTTACTTAGACCATCCCATCATACGTTAGACAATCAGAAGTGATTGTGAATTAATGGGTGGAATCCTCGGTCTGACTAAGACCGTATAGATCTTAATGGTTAATTAGTTGAACCAGTATTTAGGCTTACTAAGGTGTGTATTCCACGCTTATCATTAATGAAGGGGAGTTGCCTTATATAAGTAGAGACCAAAAAGAGTGTTTAAGATTTGCTGTTAAAACATTCTAAGCACGGGCCAGATTTACGGGGCAATATGGCCAGCACAGTGTGCCGTCCAGACGTGTTGTACTGCGCCATAATTGGCACTGCCCCACAAGCCTTAATCCCTATAGCGGCCTTATATAGGGCTGAGTGCATTAACACCCGGTGTACTATTAAGCGGACGAGTCACATGCTAAATTAAAAACGATTAATTACGGAAAGTAATATTAGTTGAACACAAAAAATGACGACTAAACGGCTCATGTGTAGATTATGAAAGAAAAATAATATTCTAGCTAGTTCATCCGGCTATAGCGTTTAAAGAAGACAGCGTGTTTAGATGCTTTGGGCTAAGCACTCGCTGCTGAGCTTAGGCACAGTCATTCATTAACGCTAAGGCATCGGCATGTCGACCATAACTTTTCCAAGTAAGAGCGAGGTTAGCCATGCTGTTCAGCGTGTTAGGATGCTCCTCTCCCAACACCCTCAAACTCGTCTCCATCACTTGCACCTGCAGCGACTCGGCCTCCTTCCATCGGCCTTGATTCCTATACGTCGACGCCAGGTTGGCCATGCTGGCCAGCGTGTCGGGATGCTCCTCTCCCAACACTGCCTTTCTCAGCTCAAAAGCCTCCTGCTGAAACCTCTCAGCATCCTTCCATTAACCTTGGTAAAGGAAGAATCCGGCAACACAGTGCAGAAGAGCCGCCTTTCCAGCCTCTTCATCTCTCGACCCAATACTCTCGAATCTCAGCACCGTATACGCATGCGGGAGGTATGCCCTGCACAGGACCCAGTTCTCGTAATCTCCAAACGGGTAAGCACGTGACACCGCCAAAAGCGCCTTGCCGGCGAACTCGTCCATGCATTAGGGTCAAAGGGGACAGCGCCGCAGATTCCCACCATAATCGCAAGCCTGATGTTGGGGAAGCTTATCTGGCAGTTGGCGGCGACCGCTGCCGCGTTAGCCGTTTCCATGCCGGGCATGTGTGCGAGGACGACATTATGGCGACCGATGGCCCCGGTCGAGTAAGCATTCCGATCGCCTGCCGCTTTGTCGTACGGCGGGCCGTCGTCGTCCTAATGGCGGTCGAAGAGGGCGTCGACGGCATCGGCCTCGAGAGTGAGGACGCAGATGATGGCGATTTCGAAGTCGCGACGCGACGCCGGGCGTTGCAGGCTGTTCTGCATTAAAGGCATAGCGGGGCGGCGGCGGGGGCGGCACTTCCGAAAATGTCAGTAGGATCCGGTCTGGGCACGGATGGCACTAAACTTACCCGGTGTTCTGTCCTAGCTG
>MU854025.1:0-34519 GCA_033297225.1 Diplogelasinospora grovesii | reverse complement strand
ATTATATTATATTATATTATATTATATTATATTATATTATATTATATTATATTATATTATATTATATTATATTATATTATATTATATTATATTATGTTATATTATATTATATATTATATATTATATTATATATCTTCTTTAACCTCGTTATTAATTAAGTTAGCTATAGTTATAAAGTTTTTATATAGTGTATTTACTATATTTTTCATCTTTCGAATGCTAAGTGACCTTAGTACTTTAATAGTACACTGTTCTTCTTAGTCCCTTTACTCTGTTAATAGTATATAAACTTACTTACTATAATAGTAGTGTTTATAGCTTCCGCTTAAGTGACCCATCCTTAGTATGTTAAATGCTTACTCTCTTTTATAAAGTATATATCGACTTCGCCGTCTTTTTTTAGTAATTTCCGTGCCGGCGTCGTTTCGGCGTCTTAACTTCTTAATGAATCTGCGCTTTTTCTCTTAAAGGTTAGGTGCTCCCGTTATCTCGATCGCAGGTAGCTACCACCCTTTTAACTGATGTTTAAGTTGTACTCTTCGTGTTATAAGCGCTTTAAAATCATATCCTTACTCGGCCTTATGTTTACGATGTTGAACGTCGTTCTTATAATCTTTCCTTTAACTTAAACGTTTAATAGTATCATTACTCTTTTAGCCTACTATATATCGAATGGTCCCTTAACTACTACTAGTTGTTCCTTTTCTTCTTAAGGTATTTATAACTAGTTAATAACCCTTAGTGATATTAAGTTTAATTATAACCCTCCGTTAATTAATACTTAAATCTAATGTTCCTCTTACTTTACATCTATATACAGCTTACAGTCTTATTAAGCGACATCGGTTTCCGCTACTTCTCTTTCTTAAGGGTGTTTCCTTATTGTTATGTTATCGGCCCCCCCGTTATCGGTAATATTAGCTTTATTATAGAGTTAAGCACTCGCATCCTACTCCCCCGCCTCCTAAGTGGCTTTAGTGCTTAGTCCTATAACTGATTCTTTTCCGTTTAACGTGTTGAATCTGCTTAGCTACGTCTAGCTAGCGCGCTGCCACTCTTCTTTACTAGCCTCCTTAGTAGCGTGTCTCCGCGGTAGTTAAGGTTAGCTGCAGCTCTCATGTTATTACTTATACTTTATCCTCGCGTGATACTTATAGTTTACAGCCGCGCAGTAAGGTAGCGAAGCATCTACCTGCATCTTACTATTTTTACATATCGCCGGGTACTAGTGTTATAGTTATACTATTATTTTAACGACGTTTAGTGCTGGGTCCTTACACCTTTATGCCTCTTAACAGCCTTTTAGCGAGTTTAATTAGTAGTTTTACCGAATCGGCTTTATCTTACCGTCGGCTCCTCGTAATCATTCTAGCTAGAAGTTATGCTCGTATTTTTCCTTATAGTGAGTTCTACACTTATGGTAAACGTAGTGGAACTACGCTACTTAATAATGTCTTACGTGTCGCTAGTCCACTTCGTTTATATCATTGGGATGACTATCTCGCGACCCGTACTTATGTTCTTAGATATAAGAGGTCATCCTTCTGTTACATACTTCTCCTTTCCGCTTCTAGTATTTATACTACGAGAGAGATGGTTCGCCTCTTACTATCCATCTTTATTCTTTATCTTCATACTCCTACTTTAGTAATACGATCGTGTTTTTTATATACTCTTTTTTCGATCCTAGCAGTCCATCTTAACGGGTTTTAATTATTGCTATTAGTCTGATTGTTTATATAACGTCGCTTTAAAGTTAAGCGAGGGCTTCGTTAGCCGTTTTTAACGCCTCCTGTTTCTTTTATAACTCGTCCTTTACTACTATAATCACTCCTTATGCTTCGAGTACCTTATTCTATAAGTATATTACACTTGGTCCTCGTGTTTAGCCCTCCTAAGTGGTGCTCCACTACCCTCTTTCATTCTAGGTTAGCGTTAAGCCCTATTATTCGGCTATTAGCAGTAACCTTAATAGTGGTTTAACATTGTCGAACGAGATTCTTAAGTCGTCGTTTACTGTACTTAGCTGTCCTGCCTCGTTGGAACTGCTATTGTCGCTGCTATCGTTATTAACTCCTCTTAGCGTTTAGTCGTCGTTTATAGCGTCCTCCCCGCTGTTATAGCTAGTGTATGTAGCTTTTAGCATCTTCGCTTCTTTAAAGACTTCCGCTATCTCCTTTCTTAGGACCGGCTTCCATCTGATCTTTTTCTGCTTCTTGCATTCCCGTGCGTAGTGCCCTTTCTTGTTGCAATTATAGCACTACACGTTAGCCTTATCTCGGGGTCTTCCTACTTAAGCTTACGCTACGTCGATGTTTATAGGTCTAAAGTATGTCCCTTACGATGTTCCTTTATGCTTATTCTTTTTAGGACTGTCCTTTAGCGTGTACCTAGCAGGCTGGTAGCTCTTCCCTCCTTTCTTCTCTCGCTGCTTAGTAAAGTTGCGGTCGTCGATCTTAACTGCTAGCGTTATGAAAGCGTCGAGCTTTAACTCCTGTTAATCCACCTTGTACACTTCATCCTTTATACCGTCCTTTAGTCCTTCGTAGAACGCTCGTTTCTACGTATCCTCGTTCCAGCGTGTCTTTATGATCTCTTGCATGAATTCCGTCGCGTAGGTAGACGCCGCTTTGGTCTGCTTAGCCGTCCTAGCCGTTCTTCCGCTCGGCGAACCTTATCCTGCTCCCCGAACACCTTCGTGATTTCCTCCGCGAATGCCTCGATCCCTTCATACAGTCGACTAGTGTGTGGCGAGAGCTTGTTAAAGTCCTTCTCTAGCCATTCCTTCTGCGCCGAACTGCACCACTTAGCAGCTTTCCCTTCTAACAATGAAATAGCGAATATTGCCTCGGCTTCGCCGTCCGCGAACTTCTCGTCGTAGTGTGAACAGTACGAGCGTACTGCTAGCAACTAAGGTCGTAGCTTGTCCTACGTGCCGTCGAAACGTGGTGGCACCGGTAGCTTTACCTTATTCTTCGTGTTCACCTTCTCCTCCAGCTCTTCGCGCTTCTTAGCTTCGGCCTCTTCGACGCTGTCGAGTTTGTCGCGTGTTTCCTTGCTTTCTAGCGTTAAGGCTCGAACCTACGTAATGAGGCTAGTGACTGCTTCTTCTATCGTGGGTTAATGCTCTGGTTGAGACATGGTATTCGTGAAGTTCCTTCGTTTTTCCGTAACAGAATAAAGGGAGTAATTAACGTGTGATAATCCGGCGTCCACACTGCTAGGGAACTGGTAAAGGAACTCTGATGAGGTTGATAGGCGAGGCTTTAACAATGCGTTGCACTTAGGTTTGGACATAAGACTGTAGATAATAACTCTAGCACTTAAACACTAAGTACCATTGATTACTGTCGTGACAAGGGAAACTATTTAAGTCATAGTCACGACCATCGTATATATACTTCTTGGATTACTTTGGATCACCACGATCCACTGTGAGCCTAGTGATCCTCCATACCCGGGATTACTTTAGATCACCCAGACTCTTTGTGAGCCTAGTGATCCTCTACCGTGAAGATCACCTTAGATCACCCACGCTTTCCGTGATCCTAGTGATCCTCTACTGATTGGTCCACACTAGCGGGGTTAAGCCCCACTAGTCTATTCTGCGCCCTACGTTGTTTCACTGGCTCCTAACCGGCCACCAGTGTCACGAATCTAAAAAGGTTAATAGTCGGCAGGCAGCTAGCGACGGGATGACAGGCCCAAGCGGGACTAGCGGCCAAGCGGGAAGCTAGGAAAGACGGCATAAGGCAGGATAAGACTAGTGGGGCTTAACCCCGCTAATGCGGACCAATCAGCAGTGGAGCACTAGGATCACGGAAAGCATAGGTGATCCGGGGTGATCCTTACGGTAAAGGATCACCAGGCTCACGAAGAGCCTGGGTGATCTAGAGTGATCCTAGGTATGGAGGATCATTGGGCTCACGGTGGATCGCGGTGATTTAAAGTGATCTAAGGAATATATATACAATGGTCATAACTGCGACTTAGATAGTTTCCCTTTATCACGACAGTAATCAATACAAGTGCTTAAGCTATCATTTACAGTCTTATGTCCGAACCTAAGTGCAACGTATTGTAAGAGCCTCGCTTATTAACCTTATCAGAGTTCCATTATCAGTTCCCTAGCAGTGTGGACACCGGATTGTCACACGTTAATTACTCCCTTTATTCTGTTACGGAAAAACGAAGGAACTTTACGAACGCCATGTCTCAATCAACATAGTCCACGGGACGTAAGCCCACGATGGACGAAGCAGTCTAACAGCTCGTTAAACAGGTCAGACTTCTGACGCTGGAAAGCAAGGAAACACGCGCTAAGGTCGATAACGTCGAAGAAAAGAGAGAAGAACTGGAGGAGAAAGTGGATGTGAAGAACAAGGTGAAGCTGCCGGTGCCACCACGTTTCGACGGCACGCAGGACAAGCTGCAGCCTTAGTTGCTAACAGTACGTTCGTACTGTTCACATTATGACGAGAAGTTCGTAGACGGCGAGGACGAGTCGGTGTTTACCATTTCGTTACTAGAAGGAAAAGCTGCCAGGTGATGCAGTTCGGCGCAGAAAGAGTGGCTAAAGGAAGACGGAAATAAGAAACTTTCGCTATACACCAGTCGACTGTACGACGGGATCGAGGCATTCGCGGAGGAAATCACGAAGGTGTTCGGGGAGCAAGATAAGGTTCGCCGAGCCGAAGAACGATTAAGACGGCTAAAGCAGACTAAAGCGGCGTTTACTTACGTAACGGAATTCATGTAGGAAATCATAAAGACACGTTAAAATAAGGATACGTAGAAGCGAGTGTTTTATAAAGGATTAAAGGATAGTGTAAAGGACGAAGTGTATAAAGTGGATTGATAAGAGTTAAAGCTCGACGCTTTCATCGCGCTAGCAGTTAAGATCGACGACCGTAACTTTATTAGGCAGCGAGAGAAGAAGGGTGGGAAGAGCTATTAGCCTATCGGGAATACACTAAAGGACAGTTATAAGAAGAATAAGTATAAGGGAACGTTATAAGGGACACACTTTAGACCTATAAACGTCGACGTAGCGTAAGCTTAAGTAAGAAGACCTTAAGACAAAGCTAACATACAGTGTTATAACTGTAATAAGAAGGGACATTACGCGCGAGAGTGTAAAAAGCAGAAGAAGATTAGATGGAAGCCGGTCTTAAAGAAGGAAGCGGTAAACGTTTCGAAAGAGGTAAAGGGGTTAAAAGCTATATGCGCTAGCTATAACAGCGAAGAGGACGTTACGGATAACGACTAAACGCTAAAAGGAGAAGTCGACGATAATAACGATAATAGCGGTTTTAGCGAGATGAACTAGTAAGGCGTAATAAGCAACGACTTAAGAATCTCGTTCGACCATGTCGAGCCACCATTAAGGCTACTGCTGATAGCTAAACAGTGGGGGTTAACGCTAACTTAAGACGAGAGGGGGCAGTAAAGCACCATTTAAACAGGCTAAACGTTAGGACTAAGTGCGGTTTACTTATAGAGTAAAGTACTCGAAGCATAAAGGGTGATTATAATAGTTAAGAGCGAGTTATAAAGGAAGTAAGAGGACTTAAAAACAGTTAAACAGGCTTATATATAACTTTAAAGCGACGTCGTATAAACTATAAGATTAGTTATAATAATTAAGACCTAGTAGGACGGACTATTAAGATTAGAAGAAGAGGAGGAAAAAGACGCGATCGTACTACCGGAATAAGAATACGAAGGCGAGGAAGAGAAACGGATAGTAAAAGGACAGCCGTTCATCTCGTAATATAACTATTAGAAGCGGAAAGGAGTAGTGTGCGACGGAAGAACGACCTTTTACATTTAAGAACACGGGTACGGATTAAGGGAGGAAGTATATATTAAAGACATAAATAAGTTGGATTAGAGACACGTAAGGCACCCGTAAGTGGCGTGGTTTTATTATATTTACCACGGGTGCAGAACTCACTATAAGGAAAAGTATAAGCACGACTTTTAGCCGGAACGATTACGAGACATTAACGGGAGAGTGGAGCCGATTCGGTAAGTATATTAAGCGGGCTCGTTAGGAGGCTGTTAGGAAGTGAAGCAGTGTAGGGACCCGGCACTAAACGTTATTAGGATAATAATACGATCACGACACTAGTATCCGGCAGCATGTAAAAATAACGGGGCGCAGATAAACGTTTCGTTACTATACTGTGCGGCTATAGACTGTATGTATTATATAAGGACAAAGTGCGAGCAGTGGCACGAGAACCGTAATAAGTCTCGACCATTACGGAAGCACGTAATAAGAGGGGCTAGTGACGAAGGGTGGCGGTACGTTAATTAAACGTAATTAAGCGGATTCGACGCGCTGGACGAAGGAGGATTAACTATAGGACCGAGCACCGAGACCACTCGAGAGGAGGAGGAGCGGGCTATAAGTGCTTAACTTTATAATAAAGCTAATGTTACCGATAAAGGGGGGATTAGTAATATAATAAAAGAAGACCTTTAAGAGAAGGAAGTAGCGGAAACCGACGTTACTTAATAAGACCGTAAGTTATATATAAATATAGAATAAGAAGGACATTGGATTTAAGCACTGGTCGACGGAGGGTTATAAGTAAACTTAATATCGCCGAAGGTTATTAATAAGCTACGAATACCTTAAGAAGAGAAGGAATAACTGGTAATAATTAAAGGATTATTTAACACGTAATAAGTTAAGAGAGTAATAATACTATTAAACATTTAAGTTAAAGGAAAGATTACGAAAACGACGTTCGACATCGTGGATATAAGGTTAAGTAAGGATATAATTTTAAGGCGCCCTTAGCACGAGGAGTACGACTTAAATATCAGTTAAAAGGGCGGTAGCTACTTACGACTAAGATAACGAGAGCACTTAATCACTAAAAGAAAAGATTCATTAAAGAGCTAAGACGCCGAGACGACGCCGGTACGAGAGTTACTAAAAGAAGACGGTAAAGTTAATATGTACTTTATAAAAAAGAGTAGATATTAAACGTATTAAGGACGGGTTACTTAAGCGGAAGCCGTAAATATTATTATAGCATTTAGTAAGTTTATATATTATTAATAAAGCGGGGGGACTCGGAAAAATAGTATATTACCGGAGTATTAAGGTTACTTAATATTCGAAAGTAAGCATTTAAAAGGACTATTAAAAAGAGGTTTATAAAACTACGAAATTAAGCTTAAGGAAGGAGTATAATTATAACTCTTTAAAATATATTATAGTAATGCACGGTAAAACGAGGAGTTAAGAAAGTACTTAAAGGAAAACTTAAAAAGAGGTTATATTAAGGAATCGATATTATTAGTAAGATACTTAATGTTATTTATTTTAAAGAAGGACGAGAAGCTTCGTATATATATAAACTATCGACAGTTAAACGATTAAATGGTAAAGAATCGTTACCCGTTACTATTAATCTCGCGTTTAAAGGACCAGTTAATTAAAGCGAGGTACTTTACGTAATTAAACCTTCCTGTTACTTACGCCCACATTCGCATTAAAGAGGGCGACGAATAAAAGACCGCATTTCACACGCCTTACGGACATTATAAGTACCTCGTAATGCCGTTCGGGCTAACGAATACGCTTACCACGTTTTAAGCCGTTATTAACCATGCGATATAACCACATTTAAATAAGATAACAGTATGTTATCTTAACGATATTCTTATTTTCTCGAGAACGTTAAAGGAATATAAAAGACACGTAAGGGAAATGCTCGATACGTTATAATAATATAAGCTGTCGGTAAATAAGGAGAAGAGCGAGTTTTATATATAAGAAACCGTGTTCTTAAGATATTTAATATCGCCGGGACAGGTTAAAATAAAATTAAAAAAGGTAAAAGCAGTACGAAACTAACCGATACCGACGAACGTTATAGAAGTACGCGTTATCGTCGGGTTCGTAAACTTTTACCGAATGTTTATTAAAGGCTTCGGGAAGGTAGTGCGACCGTTACACGATTTAATTAAGAAGGACGTGGAGTTTTATTAAGGAGAGGATTAAGAGCGGGCATTTTAGCAGCTTAAGGAATTCATTACGAGCGACCTTATACTAAAACTGCTTAACTTAATAAAACCGTTTAAAGTTAAAACCGATATATCGGACTTTACGATCGGAGGGCAACTTAGTTAAAGAGATGGCGAGGGGAAGCGATACCTTATCGCGTTCTTCTTAAAGGCCTTATCGGGACTAGCACTTAACTACCCGGTCCATAATAAGGAGCTTATAGCTATCGTTAAGGCGTTTAAGGAGTGGACACCGTACTTAAGTGGAACCGCGTACTTAGTGTAAATATACACGGACTATAAGAACTTACGGTATTAAATAAGCTTATAAAACTTAAACAGGAGGTAAGTAAGGTAAGTAAAGTTTATAATAAACTTTAACTTCGAGATATATTACGTTAAAGGATCGGAAAACGTAAGGGTAAACGTATTAAGCCGACGAGCGGATTATAAGAAAAGCGAAAGGAAGGAGACGTTATTAGTCTTTAAGGAACGGGAGGACGGATCGCTCCGATATTAACCACGAATTAATAAGGACTGTTTCGTAACGGAACTACTGTAAGCTTAATTAAAAAGCTATACCGTATATTAAAAATAACGACTTAGCTTCGGGAAGTATTAAGAGGAACTCGATAAGGAGGTATAAGCCGAGTGGGAAATAAGTAAGAAAGAAAAAGGGGTGTACTTATAATAACGGAAGCTATAGTATAAAGGGAAGGCGTATATACGGCTAAAATAACGAACAGAAGTTATACGGCAGATTTACGAGTTACCGTTAAGAGGACACTTCGGAATCACGCGCACTGTTCATTAAGTGTAGCGACACTTTAGTTAACCGAGGCTAAAGGAAAGCGTAAAGGAAACATTAAAAGGATATGACTTATATAATAAAATTAAGGCTATAAAGCATTAACCGTACGGGTTATTAAAACTATTACCGGTAGTAAAAAGAGTATAAGGATCAGTTACGATAAACTTTATTATTAAGTTACTACCGTTAAAGGACTTAGTAACGGGAGTGGTATATAATAGTATTTAAGTAGTGGTGGAGAGGTTAATTAAGTAAGGAGCCTTTTTACCGTATTAAGAATCGACTATTACGGAGTAAATAACGTTTCTCTTCGTAAGAGAAATAGTAAGCTAATATAAATAGTTAAACGAGATCGTTACCGATAAAGATACGAGGTTCGTATTTAAGTTTTAATAAGCATTAATAAAGAGGATAGCGGTAAAGAGTAAACTTTCGACCGTATATCACTTATAAACGAATAAATAAACGGAACGAATAAATTAAGTATTAAAAACATACTTAAAAGTATACGTTAATTACGAGTAAAATAATTAAGTAAAGTAATTACTATATACGCAGCTAACGTATAATATAATAAGGATGGAGATAATAAAAGTAACACTATTCTTCGCGAACTACGGGTACGAGGCAGACTTACGTTAAGGACTAAAAGTTTACGTACTATAAGCAGTTATTACAGTTAAAAAACTTACCTTACTGCACGAGAATTTAAAGGTCGAGCTGGAGTTTATTCGATAAAGGATAAAGGAGTACGTAAACCGAAAGCGCGTTAAAGGACCACCGTTAAAAGAGGGGGATAAAGTTTACCTCGTTAAAAGGAATTTAAAAATAAAGCGACTAAGCGATAAACTGGATTTTAAGAAAATCGGACCGTTTAAAATTAGTAAAAAGGTTATAACGTTAAATTACGAGTTAAACTTATTATTTACTATAAGGTTAAAAAGTAAGGTTTTTTATATATTATTATTAAAACTAACATTAAAGAACGTTAAGCTGGAACGATATATAAAAGTGGAAACTGAAGAAAGAGAGTTCGATATAAAAAGCGTCTTAAACTTAAGAGAAGTAGTAGGAGGAGTGGAGTACTTAATTAAGTGGGAAGGGTACGGGCATAAAGAGAATACGTAAGAACCTATAAAATACTTATAAAACTGTTAATAAGAGCTATAACGCTTCTATTAACAGAATTTAAACCGCCCACGACATTAAAGCCTAAAGGACTAACGAGGAGCGCGTCTCAGTTAATTATATTAAGCGCGTTAAAGGACTAAGCGTCGAAGGCAGCAGCTTGCCTCGCGGCAGTAGCCTTATCCTTAGCCTCCATCTCGTCGAGAGAAGCTAGACCGCGGCGGGTTAGTTCGCTACCGCGTGTCATTAAGGATCGTTTCTAACGACGCAAACGGTTTAAGCGAGAGAGCGATTTGTTAAGTTTCAGTTAAGCCTCTTATTAAGCCTCTACGGCCTTACGCTAAATTTTTACGAGATTCTTACGTTCGGCGCGGAACTGCTTTTCGGCATCTTACTCCGCCTCGTTTAAACGCTTCGCCTTAGTAAGGATGCGAGCAACTGCGAGGTGTTAGTAAGAGGAGAATAAGGGAGTCCGGACTATGAACGGGAAGAAACCGGGACTCCGGAACCGTTATAAGAACGATTATAGCGGACACACTCGCCGTAACGACGGGAACGATCGAGCATCTTACATATACGAGCGTGCTTATAACAATAAGAGCACGGTATAACTTCGAAACCGAAGGAGTTAATTAATGTAAACAGAAGCAATCATTTGGATGTTTTCTTTTATATAGATTTCTCGACACGCGAGTCGGTTATTCTGTTCGATATCCTATCAGTAAGCGTACGTTATTATAGGAAAAGGAAAAGAAGAAAAATAAGAAACACTCACTAAGCGTGGAGAAGGATAAGATAACTGTTAGTTAGCGGCGCTTATAAGGTCTTTAGGACGAAGCCCGTGGAGGAGGGGCACCGTGTCACGAATCTAAAAAGGTTAACAGTCGGCAAGCAGCTAGCGACGGGACGACAGGCTTAAGCGGGACTAGCGGCTAAGCGGGAAGCTAAGAAAGACGGCACAGGGCAGGATAAGACTAGTAGGGCTTAACCCCGCTAGTGCGGACCAATCAGCAGTGGAGCATTAGGATCACGGAAAGCATGGGTAATCCGGGGTGATCCTTACGGTAAAGGATCATTAAGCTTACGAAGAGCCTAAGTGATCTAGAGTGATCTTAGGTATGGAGGATCACTAGGCTCACGGTGGATCGCGGTGATCTAGAGTGATTTAAGGAATATATATATAATAGTCGTAATTGCGACTTAGATAGTTTCCCTTTATTACGACAGTAATTAATACAAGTGCTTAAGCTATTATTTACAGTCTTATATCCGAACTTAAGTGTAACGCATTATAAGAGCCTCGCTTATTAACCTCATTAAAGTTCTATTGTCAGTTCCTTAGCAGTGTGGACACCGGATTATTATAACCAGCCCCTCTTAGTCCTATTGTCCTATCGCTAGTTGCCTGCCGGCTGCTGTCCTCCTTAGGTTTATGATAGTAAGTTAATTAAGGCTAGAAATAAGCACTAAGAGCTAACTAGGCGTAAGCTAATTAAGGTTAAAGTATACCTTAACTGCTTTAAAGATGCATTATATGGAATGTTAATAAGGCGCCTTCTTCGTAAGGACCTAGGCAGGAAAGGTAGTTAATTTAAGATAGAAAGTTATAAAAGTTAGCGTAGAAAGGTTGTTAAGGAAGCCTCGGTCATTGCACTATAAAGACCTCCCACCACCTTTAAAAAGCTATAAAGAGCTTAAGAATCACCCTTTAAGAAGACTATTTAAAGAAGTAGAGAAAGTGCATTTATAAAGCTATAAGGATATAAAGTCTTAAGTGGAAATCAGTTTAAAAGACCTTAAAGCTAAAGGATAAAAGATCTTAAATTATAAGTGGGTATATATATATAAATTTAATAAGTATAATAGGTTCGATAAAGCTAAGGCGAGGCTCGTTATAAGAGGTGATTAATAGCTTCTCGACCTTTACGTAAGTAGCTACGCGGCAACCTTAGTAAGAAGATCCTTTCGAATGCTAATTATTATCGCGGCTCGATACAATCTCGAGCTACTATAATATGACGCAGTTAATGCCTTCGTGAACGTAAAACTCGACGAAGAGGTGTTTATAAAGATGCCCCTTAACCATCGAAAGGCCGGAATGATACTTAAACTTAAGAAGGCGCTATATAGTCTGTAATGCTCACCACTACTTTAGTAATGATTACTTACTTAAATCTTACGTAAACTCGGTTTCTAATTAATATTATATAAACTTTATTACTTTATTAAGGATAAAGTGCTCTTTTTCTTTTACGTTAACGATATAACTTTAACGTTTTACGAGAAAGATTAAGTTAAAGCTCTCTCCTTAATTAAATAACTAAAGTAAAGATATAAGCTTATTAAAGGAAAAGAACTATAATAGTTCTTAAGCATTAACGTGCTTAAAGATAGAGAAAAGAAGCTTATTTAGCTATCCTAATCATCCTATATTGAAAAGATTGCTAATCTAACGTAAATAAAGTAGGCAGCGAGCACCTTAATAGCTAAAGAAGAGCTCCTCCCTTTTAAAGGCTTAGCTAATAAGACCGACATTATTACGTACCTGCGAAAAGTAGGTTCTTTACTATATATAGTAGTGATTACATAGCCCGACGTTGCCTTCGCTATTTTAAAGTTAGCTCGCTACGCAACCAATCCTAGACCTGAACACTAAGCTGCAGCAGATAGGGTGCTTCTGTACTTGTAGGAAACACGGTATTTAGCGCTTTAATACGGCGGAGAAAACGATTTCCGAGTTGCTAATGACGCTTTATTTGCCGATAATATGGTCGATCGAAAGAGCTCTTAAGCTTACGTAATGAAGCTATTTAGAAGGATGATTGGATAGAGAGCTAATAAGTAAGATACGATTATAACGTTAATAATAGAGGCTGAACTACTGGCACTATTATAAGCCGCGAAGAAAGCTCTCTTTGTAAGCAGATTGCTTAAGGAACTGGGAGTTAAAATCGACGCACGCATTCGAATAAAGTGTGATAACGTATAAACCATCAGGCTGGTACACGTAGAGATCGCTACTCTTAAGACTAACTTACGGCACGTAGATATTCATAACCACTGGTTACGTTAGGAAGTCTAGAGAGGAAACATCACAGTCTATTACACTAAAAGCACCGAGATGATGGCAGATGGAATGACCAAAGCCCTGCTAAAGGGAGCATGGGAAAGTTTCCTGGAGCAGATGAACTTAAAGGATATCGAAGAAAGGATCACCGAGCGACGGAAAAAAGTCCTTAGCGAAGAAGAAACTGTGAATTATGAAGACTGGGAGTAGCCTTACATATCTAGTTCAGGCGCGCCCTACAGGCTCACCTGAGGGGGTGTGTTAGATTGACCGGAGTAAGCAGTGAGGCGCCCAGGAAAGGAAGACCCATTAACTGCGTGGAAGCAGTAGATCTAGCTAACAAGAAGCCATAGAAGCCATGGAAGCCACTGAAGTCATGGAATGGGCGCTCCGCGCAGGAGATAGGGAGCGCCCGGGAGCTAGAGAAGTTTAATTGGCCGATCAGGCTGAAGGCCCACAAATGTGGATGAATGAAGATCCGTTAATAGAATGGCTATTCCGAAGCTCCCTCCCATATAGACTGCGCAGGCCAGTAATTAGCCAGCTAGAAGATAGAACATAAGCAATACACTACTTTTAACCTTAATTAAACGTGTGTAAGTAAGCCGTGACTTCTAATAGTTATATTAAGTCTTATATATATATAGTAGCTAAGAGCCTTACGTACTTTAGTTAAAGGGTGTGTTAAAATGAAAGGATAAATATTATTACGTATAAAGTTACGGTAATAAGGCGCTACTTTTTACGATAATAACGTAGTGGTTACATTTAATAGAAACTATATTAATCCTCGATCAGATTGTTATAACCATTAATATAGTTACCTCCTTACTTAAGGCATATTTTCCTTAAATTAATGAGTTATAAAGTATAAACCTCCTTTTAACTATCTTTAA
This sequence comes from Diplogelasinospora grovesii, assembly GCA_033297225.1. Taxonomy (NCBI): domain Eukaryota; kingdom Fungi; phylum Ascomycota; class Sordariomycetes; order Sordariales; family Diplogelasinosporaceae; genus Diplogelasinospora; species Diplogelasinospora grovesii. The sequence goes on along the minus strand of MU854025.1, from coordinate 20,592 downwards.
CCTTATACTACTTAATTAGCCGGAGTATAAAATATAATGCATTTATATTAAACGTGAGATATTAAAAGCTATTAAAGGTAAAAGCATTAAACTTAACGGGTTATTATATAGCTTTTAATATTAACGAAATGTATTACTTAAAAAGTTATAAATATAGTAATAAATAAAGTGAAGCGACTTATATAAGAAAACCCGCGGTAAATAAAGATTATATATAAGCTTTATTAATTTTAATTTACGCTTAAAAGGGCGAATCTTTAAGGTCTTTTAAAATATATTCAGCTTTTAATAAAGATTTTTATTTAAATATCTCGAAGTAGCTTAATAACTTTTTATAAAATAACTTAAGTCTTTATAAAGGCTAATAATTTATCTTATAATAATGTAATTAAGGTAATTAAAGAGGAGAGGGGTAAGGGTTTAATTATAATTAATACTTTAATTAATATAAGAGTCTTTTATATTAAAATAACGTGTTATTAAAACTTATATATTAAACTATAATATATTAAATAACGTTTATAAGACTCTTACTATTTTTACTTATGGTTTTAACTTTACACATTAAGTCGAGAAAACGCTGTTATAGCCGCCGAATTGGGCTGGCGCATGTCTTCATTTTCAGCGGCGTCGACAGTGAGGCGCACTAGTCACTGTCAGGTACCCGGTACCATTTCTCCGGCCCCTGCGCGGCTTAACCCCTCCTACCAAATAACGGTCGACAGCCGCCGCCCCACCCGTGCTCTAAGCCTCTCTCTGGCGGCCTGGTTTAGGGCATTCTGGTTCTTAAGGACCTGTTTCCAGCATCCGGGATTCCTGACCTGGCATCCATTTTCGGCTCCCCAGTCTCAGCATGGTACAAAAGATGGCGTCTTTCGCACATTTCGCGCTCCCCGACTCTACCGTACTGGAGTCGGAGGACCTTGCATTCAGCTTCATTCGAAGACATGGCTCCCCGCGCCTCCGCACGACCGCTCCTAAATGATCCCCAGCGTCACCACGCGGATTTCATCCAACGCTTCACGCAGCAAGAATCGGAGAGGCGGATTGCAAAAAGGCCAAAGGCCCTCACTGCCGTCCAGCATGCTGCCCTCCGCGAGCAGCTTAAGGAAGTTCACTTCCTTAAGCCAGACTATGCCGACAACACTAAGATCAACATTGCAGGCATGCTACGAAAATGGAAGGGGTAAATAAGCCGTTCTCTCGTTTAATCAGCACCGCTGCTAACTGATATGGAGATACTGTAAATCTGCTAAGCTGATAGGGAGTTAGTAAGTGGTAATCGGGAGAGCAGACCGAGCAATGGCGATGGATTTCCTCCTCCATTTGTGTAAAGCATATAGGATCAAGTCTTAAGGCACATCGTGGGAATATTTTCGTTAATACAAGCAGCTATATACTAGCGTTACAGGCCGTTACATGGACAGGAATGATAGCAGAGAAGTTCTTAAGGTACGTCTCGTATCGGCGTTTGGTGCATCGACGTAAACGCTGACGGCCCTTGTAAGTGGCACGATGCCACATTAGTCCCTCGCTTCGACCTTTAAGCGCCTAACAGCGGTGGGAAGGACGTCGCCGACTCCAGCGATCTGCTAGCCCTCTAGACCTTTAATATTACGTACGATACTAGCATCTTCTTTTAGGAGAGGCATCGTATATAACTGTCCGGGTGCTACCTCGGCCTTACCTTCACGGGGGCGCGGCCGGCCGAGTTCGTGGACGGCGAGAAAAAGAGCCTTAAGGACGGGTGTTTAAAGGAGCTTTTCGGCCGAAAAGCTATCGAGGGGTCCTTTAACGGTAAAGATGAAGACGGTGCGCTAAATAACGATTTTAAAGTGCTAGAAGAGATACTTTTATAAGAGACCGTGGGCCGCGGCCGTTTAAAGTGTCTTTATTACGAAGACATCTTGCTAATGGTTATGCGCCACCCGGACACCGGCGAGGACGTCTTAGCAATGTCCATTAAGTTTATCCACTATAAGGGGGCAGATAATAAACCTAAACCGTACGTGATCTCCGATCCTCCTTAATGAATTTAACTTAAACGGTTTACAATTTAAGACCGTCTTCTTCTTCACGCTTACCAGGAGGTTAATCTTCTGTCTTATCACCGTCATCGTTAGTCTTACAGTGCACGACGGCGCGTTCGCGGCGCCGAGTTTAACCAGTATCAGACGAGTCTTTTAAGTGAAGAATCGGGGCCCAGTTAAGTGCACTCCGCTCCGGTGGAAGAAGGAATGGCTTAAGAGGCCTGTTTTCCGCCGATTCGACGACTCTATTATTTCAGCGATTACTAGCTCAGCTGCGGCGGAGCACGCAGGAGGCGGCGCAAGCGGGAGTTAAGACGCCTATGCGGAAGATAAAGCTCTCCACTACGAACCTCTTCCATACCACAAACTGAGAGACGACATGGCGCAACAATCGTTAGACTATGGATGTGAGAGGCCGATTGAGCCAAAGGCCTGGCGTAGAGGAGCAGCAAATGCAGCTAACGGTATGTTCTTTCCATGCCCTGAGAGTGGCGCTTATTCTAAGAGTGAACAGGTAACGCGCCTGATGCTGTCCGCGATCAGATGATGCGCCACGATCCGAAGTGGGCCACGTTCAACAGTGCATATATCAACGAGAAGGTCCAGTTCCACCTGCAGAACGCAGTCCTGGATGAGCCGACCGAAATCCCCTCGTGTCTACAGTAAGAGAGGGCGTTCGTGATACGTTGTGCGAGGTCAGCAAGGTGAGAAATAGGGAGGTGTGAGCTTCGTCCCACCACGTATAATGTACTACGGCAGCCGCGCAAACCCGATATTCGGTGTCGTCACACAGGCGCGTCCGGATCGATACGTTGTCCGCCCCGAGGTTCTCGCGCTTGATCTGTTTAAGCTTGTGCTTATGGACACCCGGGGAGTGCGGGTCACGCAGGTCGATGCGATGCACGGCATCTGACTGTATCCGACATGTGCGGCCTTGCTTCCGCACGAGTTAAAGGAGCACCACACATATACGGAGGTACACGAATATGTACGGCATGAGGCTGCAGCATGTCGTGCGCGGTGAGGGTGTAGCAGGTAGATGGGAGTGAATATTGGGCTTCAACCCCTGAATCCCCCACGCAGTATTGGGCTTCGGTTTGGTCCTCCGGGCTGAAGCGGGCGGATTCCGGCCGCATAGCTCCGTAACCCGCCTTTCCCACTGCCGCTTCCAGCGGCTCAGCCTTCCATTTCTCCTAGCTGCGTCTCTTCGTTTCTTCACTGTCCCTGCCATATCTGTTCAAAGCTAAGACTGGTCCGTCATGCCGTGCATGCGGGTTGTTATAGATAATGCTAGAGGAAGGGGTATAATAAGCTATGTTTATAACAGCCGTTATGTAAGATAAAACATTATAAGCCCTTATGTTAGGGATGCAATCCGTCCTTCGCTAACTCCTCCCGTATCCGCGTATTACAAACTCCCGGAAAATCGCAACTGCAGCCGACTTCTGGCCCACGCCTAACGGTGCGCATCGTGATGGAGTATCTACCCTCTCTTAACAACGGCCGTCCATCAATGACATCCGTCTTACGCGCCTTGATCCTGTGCGTGTAGCCGTAGCGCGAAGGTCCCATTATGAGCAGGAGGGACCGGCGCGGAAGTAGCAGCTCCCACGACGCATGCTCCTGTTCCTGAGCCTGCTCCGACTCGGGACGCAGCAGACTACTAGGGCTCTGGTCAGTAGTAGTAGTAGTAATAGCAGTAGTGGGAGCCGTGTCCGTATCCGGAGCAGCGAGAGACCGCTTCGGCAACCTTATCTTCCTCGCGTCGTTGGGCCCGGACATGCGGAACACTATGGGCACGGCCCTGCCGAAGGAGAGGCTGTACAGCGCCTCGGCGAACATGGAATGCGTGTCCACGTGCGGCGGGATGCCGGCACCGGGCGGGTAGTACTGTACCGTGAACTGGTCCGGCAGTTAGTCCTGTACGGGGAGGCGCGGGAGGAGGTCGGCGATGTAAGCAGGCACCGGCGTGAAGTGAGCGTCCGAGGCGCTAAAGGTCGTGTAGTCGAAGTGGTGGCCGAAATGCTGGCTTAGCCGCTTCCGGCCGCCTGTCCGGGGGTTCACGGCGTGGAATGCCGCGGCTATGGCGGCTTCTTCCGACTCGGAGATGAAGTCATGGATCAGTGTTAGGCCGATATCGGGCCATCGCTGGATTCTGGGGTCTGTAAAGTCGGTGGTTGGGATAGGCGGTGCTTGTATTTCGTGTGCTGCTATTAGAACTATTTGTTGCTTGATAAGTTTGAGCATTGGACATTTCACTGCGAAGTACCGTCTCTTATGTAATCGGCTCGTAAGGGTTAGGGTTATGGAGGTTAAAGATTAGTTACTAATAGATATGCCTTAGCTTTAGGAACGGACTAAGATAGAGTAATATAAATAGTTGCTATGATTACATCCCTTTTAAATATGGGCAGTATCTGTATAGCGACCAGCGAGCTAGTGAAATAGGTAAGCCGGAGACACTAGTCTTTATTTAAAGCTTTATGATATATGTATAATATAATTGTATGGAAGTTAAAGCCTTCTTTACCTGACTTTATAAGTCGATTTGGGTTGAGCATAGAGCTACATTATAGCTGACGGGCCGTTCGATGTTGGTTTGAGTATATAATACATATAAGTCTATTAACGTTTACAACTTAATATTTCCAGCCAATCGAGTAACAGTAAGTATATTTTTAATCGTTAAAAAGAACTAGTACCCTAGCAGTCTAGTATGCGGGAGAACGACTCAGATTAAACACATTCATGAGAATCCAGATGCTAACAATAAAAAATCATTAGTTACTCTAGTAAGACATTATGACAACTTAGAGCTTTTTAAATGCCTCGACCATAGCTCTTGTAGTAGATGCAGTGCTAGCTGGGTTCTAACCTATGATGAGGCGTCCGTGCATAACATGATAATTGTCCCAGATACTAAAGGAGCGCGAGTCTGGAAATCGTTAGCTACTTGTCTCGAGATTATATTTAGGTCTCGACTCACACTTAGCACCTAGCTGTGCGGCAAGCTCATCTACCATGGGGTTACCTTATGCCCTTAACTCGGCCATGATTCCTATAGTGTTTTCTACTTCTATGGTAAAGCCGGTTATCTCCTTGCCCTTAATAAGCGGCTTATTTATGGATAGGTCGACGACACCGGCGAAGATGGTAGGGCCGTGGCAAACAAAAGACATGATGCCGCCGTTAGCCTAAACTTAAGAGGCGATCTTTTATAGTGCCGAGGCGGTCGGGTAATCGATTAAGGCTGCGTAGCTGGCTGACGCGTAGAAAACGCCGTACTTAGAGCCGTCGAGGTTGGCGGCTTTAGGTATGTTGTCGAGCTTCTTACGGAAGTTGCTGTTTATATCGTTCTATATGGCTAGGTCTTCGCCGTTAAGAAAGTCTGGTTGCTGAGAGAGCCAGTCCGGGGTATACGATCCTATCTTAGAAGTAAGATCGACCTTGAAGCCGGCGGCGGTAAGTACCTTGTATAGGTGCAACGCCTCGTTAATGAATAGCCCGGTAGTTTCCTTGCCTTAGAAGAGCGTGGCACTTGCTGAGGTAATGCTAATGAGAGCGCGGCGTGCTGGAGACATGGTTGGTTTGGTACGTTGTTTAAGTTCTTATAGTGTAAAGGGCGGTTTAGGTAGTGATAAAGATGGAGAATGAGATTTTCTTAAGTTGTTGTGTTGATTAGAGCGAACGAAAGCTTTATGTTTAGGAGCAGCTCTCTGTATTTATAACCGGTTACTCGATGCTGTGACTGCCTATTCATTATTAATCACTTCCGCTAGGGCGTCGGAGACACTCCGGGGCCCCGTGCCATTGTGTCTACACTGTTAGTAGTAACGATGCATAGGCGGGTGGACTCTCGGAGCTGTTGTTTAAAATTATAAGTGAACAGTTAGTGTATAGCTAATTCTTCAACCGGGGGGATGAAACTCGGTGTAGTGGAAGTCTCCTATTAGCCTAGGGTGTTGTATGGCTGAGTCACTTAGGAGCTGATCCCTGAATCCAGAGTACTCCAGCCATGTCCTACGTCTAGTCGTGAATATCTGTTCTGTAGGCTCGGTAATTGTATTCCATTTGATTCTGCTACTGTAAGTAAAGAGGATTTTACGTATCTCTTATAACTCTATTAACAGACCAGAATATCGAGTACGAGAGGGTGATAGTTGCGTTAGATGTTAGATATATATGAATAAGACGCAGTAATTTTCAGTGGGAAGAAGGGAAGTAGATGGCCTTCGCGGAGTTCTCTGAAGGCATTAAGATTAGCCTTCGGCGGCTAAAACTTTGAATGTACTGTTAAGTTATAAAGAAACAAGAATAAAAACAATTATCTTATAACCTTAGGCGCAGGACCTGTGAATATGATATTTAAACTACGTTACGCTTATTCCACTCTCCTACCATGGGACTTCTCCGGTGGGCTGCTATAGTATGTTAAGGTTAATCCATTGTTCGACGTTATAAGCTATCTGTAGCATGTCTTTGATCGAAGCGGCATTTAAACTGGCGAAGTTAAACGTTTCATCCATTATACTCGCCGCTACTATGTTATTGCCCTCGAGTGCGTTATATAAGGGTCCATCCGCTAGGAGTAATGAGGACGCTTCAGGCATGGTCTGCCTTTGTTGACTTTCTTATATGACCGAATCCGCTTTAGCTCTAAGCTCGCGTATAATACTGGACGCACTTACTGCGACGGCGAAGCTCTGGCTGAAGATGTTAAAGACGGCTACGGCTAGTTTGATGGCTGCCCTGGCCCTTTCAGAGGACTGTGCGCGAGGATACGCGAACATAAATCCTACGAGAGTTATGGCGGCGTTCCACTGCCACTGAAATACCTCGTACCATCCTGACAAGACGGTGGTAGAGGAGAGAATATGGTGTGTAATCATGGTCAGCTCCGCAGCGTGAAGGGCACATTTATTGGCAGCTTGGCCCGCTAACGTCGACGGCGGGGGAGTATTGGTGAATGAGATGAAGGGCCTGTAGAGATTGGTGCTTAGATTATGGTATATTAGTTCAAGAAGAAGGCGTTGGCGCTAGATCCATAGCGGTGCAAATAGTTTAATATTTAGGCTTGTCCTATCTGTAGCGAAAGCAGGGCTGTTTGCATCGCGTTTCGTAGTGAGGGCACTGGGCACCTCGCTTACCCATTGCTCCAAGCTTGCGGTATGGCTTTTCAGGAAGTTTGTATGTGATTCCAGAGCCCTAATATCGTCCCATATGGTCCGGCCCTCGTGGACGTCGACATGATTGCTGTAAAAGGCCGTGTGAGCACTTCGGTTCACTTGGAACAGTTTCGCTTGGTGGAGGTTGAAGCTTAGCCAGGTGACGTCGTCTCTAAGCGGAGCGAAATTTGATCCAGATCGCATCGCGACTTCGAAACCATCCTCCGGCAAAGAAGGCGAAGATCGCGACGGATAGACGAGAAATGGGCGACCGAGTTTCATGCCAATCTTGCTATCCAGAATATAGAGCACCTACCAGAGGCGCTTCCGCATCTCTCTCTCACGAAGAGGCATTGTGTCCGGAGGGTCCAGGTGGAGGCCTAACATGTACGCTGTCCGGACGGCCAGGCCGTAGGCGCTGTCCGCTATGTTTTGAAAGGTACTATAACATAGGTACATAGCGCATAGCAGATGGCATTGTAATGTGGCTATGGTTGGGCTCTCTGATTCGTATGCTAGTAAGCGCTGGCAGCGTCGGTAATATAGATTGCCAGCCAGCGTGGCGTTACCGCCGCCCATGACGAGTTGCTGCCCCTTGGTTGGCAGCATTGAAACGCCGTACTGCATGCATATAGCTAAGACAATGTCGACTAATGCCGAGGGAGCCCGTTGGCTTCCGGTTGTTCTCTATAAAGATCGGTAGTACTCTTTAAATTCCGCCTCATTAAGAATCGGAAAAAGCCCGGTGTGGTAAGACTGCTAGTACAGATCGAGAAAGTATTCCTCTTGGGATAGACTCAGGTACTCCCTAGCCGTGAGGGGGTCCTCCGAGCGGGCTGTCCTGGTCCCGGTTCCGTTTTGGTCCGAAGTTTTAGTCGGACCATTAAGTAGCATGCCGGGAGCATTTAAGTCCAGCATGTGGTCGGTGGAGTGGGCTTGCAGCAAGTTGGAGTTCAAGAAGGCGGCCAAGCGTCCAATGAAGTAGAACAGAGAAGATGGGCCATACTAGGTCTTGTGCGGAGAGCGAGCGGTACCGACGTGTACACCTCCCCATAGCCTTTGCGGATCGCCGTAGTTAGACTCTACAGCTCCAGGGGTGGAGAGCTCCGGCGGGCTGCAGATCGACGACGGCAGGCGGAGTGAATGCGGCTCCGGAGAGGTCGTGCCGCGCTGTTCCTGCAGCTCCGATTCGAGATCCTGGACCTTTTTCCTTAAGCGCTCAATCTCTCGATACGCATGAGGCAATGAAGTGGCTTTAACGGCGTCGTTGCTGCACTGGGTGCCTTTGCTTCGACAGTTGGAGCATGGCACACTGTTGTCGCATTTGGTCCGGTGTTGTCGGCACCAGTCGCAGGCCCTGACCACCTGGCTCCTCTTCTGCCGTGGCCGAGGGGCTGGAGCCGCCCCTGGAACCGAGGCGGATGCATCCGATCGAGCGGCGCCGGGCGACATGTTGTCCGACGTCTGAAACACGACGAGGAGGATTAAAATCCACGGGTGAGGTCAAGGCGCGGTCGGAGGGTTAGTCATGAAGAAACCCCTCATTACAGGTACCTAGGTATAGTGGCGTTTGCATTCCACCTCTTTAAGAGCTAGTGTGACGCCGCAGCCTTCACGTTGCGGGTCCTTAGCTACCTCTACCTCACTTAAGCAATCTATTCCTTCGTCAGCTTCCAAGCGACAGTTGTCTACGGCAGAATGCCGCAAACCACTACAAATCCGAGATGAATGATTGATAAGCGTAAGGAAAAAGGAAAAAGGAAAAAGGAAAAAGGATTAGCTACCGAATCATGCATGGGGTCCTCTCCGGACCTATAGTCTAGAGGTAGGTCTAATTCTCCCAGCGCAGGCAACAATTCAATCAATTCAATCACAGGGCCAAAATTGAGCTTGAATTGAGGGTTTAAGGGCATAATTGAGCTTGAATTGAGAGTCGTTGAATTAAATTGAATCGTAATCAATTATGCGCCAAGACCGGGAAAATTGAGTTATTCCGACGCCGACTGGCTCGGAAGACAGCCCGGAGCTCCGTCAACCATCGTGATGCTCTAAGAAGTCGATTTTCGCTGCCAATTCTTGATGCATATAAGCATGCTGATGGTTTCTTCCTTTATACTCTGCCGTTGAGGCCCAACCACCAACTTGGCTAAGCTGAAGACCCTCTCACAACCCGAAGACATCGCCGGTATAGAAATGAGAGATCGAATGCCATTCTTAACAGGCGCGGGAGCCTTCCTTTATTCGTGATCCACCACGCTTGTACGTCATCCACCGGTAAGAACGGTTCCTTAAGGTATTCAGCGATCTCATCCTTATTATCCGGGTCTTCGGGGGCATCGTAGAATGTCGGGGGCACGAGGAGCGGTCGCCTGCGTGACTCGCTTGGTGGTTAAGCCGCGGGAACGTCGATGTGAGCATATTCTTTGTCATAGAGCTCTTTGAAGGAGGCAAATGCCCGGCGGGCATGAGCCGGCGTAAGGAAGTAATCGATCCACTTGCGCTTCAGTCCAGGGTGCAGTATCATAGCCGACCAATACGCTGGGCTCTGCTCCATCAAACACACGTATTGTTCTAGCTTCTGGATCGATTTTTCCAGGCTGATGCGAATGCATGATATGCCGGCCCTGCCATAGTCATCGGGAGCGAGTTCGGGGTCGGGATCCCCATTCTCATCGGCCTCGAGCTTAAAATGTGGTGGTTAAACTCGCCGATTGCAGAGCAGTTCGACCTGCGAGTTGTTGAACCGCTAAGGAAGTCGGGTCTGCCTTCGGGGCCGCTGTAATTAACTTGCATAGCCCTCATCGCGATCTTCATGCTCATAAGCATGTGCAGGCTTGGGCGCAGGCTCTTCGGGGCTGACGATAATCTCAGGCTGCATGTAAACGGCGCCGCCGGTGAACTGGGTATTCTCACCAAGGTTAGGATGTAGGATGTGAAGCTGACTGCGTAGGTAACTGATCAACCACATCGCTGTACCGATGACCTCACTAAAATACGGCTTTTCGCCCTCAAACCGCTTCGTGACGCGCTTAAACGGTTCTAACAGTGCTTTAACCGATGCTAAAGTGGCCCAGTCATCGGCATTAAGCAAATCCTCGGTAGGTAATCTTCGACTTCAGCGAAAGGAATATTTCGATCAACGATCCAGCCGATAAGGTCATCCTTCTAGCTATGGATGTGAGGAATCAACAGAGCCGTCGATTGTTGAGCCGCCCAAGCACCTGCGATAGTTTTCTGCCGCTTGTTTCCTCGAGAACCTTCTTCTTCGTCGTCATCCTTCGGTATTCTCTCGCTATGATTCTTCTTCAAATGATGAGCCGCCGCCGAGGTCGCTTTAACGTTGAGAATGCTGTCACAATAATTACAAGCCCAAAATTCATCAGCAATAATGTCAGACCTCACGAGCCTGAGCCAGGTGCCGTGATCACCGATCCACGATTTCCGCTTGTTTTTCTTACCCACCCAGCTTTCCAGTATGTATTCTTTCCTTGGAAGCAAATCCGTTCACAATCCCGAACATTGACAGGAATATCGTCAGTCGGAACCGCTTTCAACCGTCTGATCTGATCAGCCAAGCGCTCAGGCGCTCTCAGAACAAACGGGCGGCGATTTTGACTGGGGGAGGCGTTTGTGGAGGTCTGATCCATGTGGGCCATTGATTTAGGCATGTTGACGGCTTTTTTGGCGTTGATTGGTATGTCGGCTTGATTCCTGTGATCTTGATCGCTAACCAATTCAGTCTAGTTTGACAGGAAGTCAGGCATTCAACAACAATAACGATTCCATAAAAATGGGCATCACGAAGATCCTGTGATGGCAGGGTGTTGGAAGTTATATAGTACGCAGTGAGCACATGTGATTGATTCAGTGTAGTCATGTATGTCTAAGTACTTCAAGACACCTTTTTGGTGCAGCGACGGAAATCTCTCAAATACATAGCCAAATTGGCCCACTTTCCAGGCTTGGCCCAGCTAGCCGTCTTGGGCTACTGGTCGGACCTATTGAGCTACCGAGCGCCGACAGCGCTGTGCTTCCATGCGCTCAATCCAACATAGGGCCGTCGGAAATTACTGCCCGATCCCAGAATTGGGGTCCAAAACGCCCCCAAAATCGACCCAACTAATGGAAATAATTGACGCATGATCAATTATGCACTAGCCATAATTGGCTTGAAATTGGCCCCGAAATGGCTTAATTGAATTGAATTGAATTGCGGCTTGATTGAATTGAATTGAGTATGATTGAATTGTTGCCTGCCCTGAATTCTCCGACCGGAGTGCTCAGGCAAGGTAGGGAGCTGCTTAATTCACAGGAGCCAATGGGAGTAGCTCCTGATTAACGGACACCTCCTTCTGGTTACGTAGAGATGACCATCTCTAGATCACACAGTCTTGAAATACACGTTGCCAACCAGAATTAGTCTGGAACTTTCGAACATTGCATCATATATAAAAGGTAGCCCGAGAAGAAAGTCGCCATGGAGAAAGACAATCAACACTCATCTTGTCTTGTCCGAAACAGACCACCTTCCCTTGCATCTGCACTCGACGCTCACCATGCCATCTTTCACCGTATTCAAGGGCAGCGAGGATGGTGCTCCGAAGAAGAGTATCACATGCAAGCCGGATATGCTTCTTGGCGACACAGTCTTGGTGAGAATCACGGCATCCGGTCTATGTGGGACAGGTAGGTGTTCTATTGGTTTCTCTTACTACACGACGTCAGCTAACATGTGCCAGATCTTCATTATGTTAGTGAACGCTGGTATGGAAACTCGACATATCACGGCTAACCATTGTATAGAAAAACAAAGATATGGTCCTTGGCCACGAAGGTGTTGGCATTGTTGAAGGCGTAGGGCCTAACGTCCAGTATCTTCAGGCAGGTGATCGCGTTGGCTGGGGCTATGAGACTGATAGTTGTGGCCTGTGCAAATACTGTCTTCGAGGAGAGGAAATATTTTGTCCAAAGCGTGCCATCTATGGAAGCAGTAACTTGGACCAAGGCAGCTTTGCGTCTTATGGCATCTGGCGCGAGGCTTTCCTGCACCCCATTCCCGATTCTCTGAGCGACGAGGCCGCGGCTCCGCTACAATGTGGAGGTGCTACTGTCTTCACTTGCCTTCATGATGCAGGCGCTGACGAGACTATCGGAATCATGGGCGTCGGTGGGCTCGGACATCTTGCTATGCAGTTCGCAGCCAAGATGGGTTGCCGAGTTGTGGTTATTTCGGGATCCGAGAGGAAACGAGAGCAAGCGATGAAACTGGGAGCCCACAGATTTATCTCGATGGCGGAGGGCATTCAGGAACTCGAAGAAGACTGGAGACTCACGAGGTTGTTGGTGACAACGTCGGCACAGCCCACATGGGGCGCCATTCTGCCTCTCATGGCCTCCAAGTCAACCATCTACCCTCTCTCCGTCGCATCGAGCAACTTGCAGATTCCATACATGCCACTCATCCTGCAAGGAATCGCCATACAGGGCTCGCTGGTCGCCACAAGAGCAGTGCATCGAGCAATGCTGCGTTTTGCTGCACTACACAACGTCGAGCCGATTATCGAGAGGTTTCCAATGTCCGAAGCTGGAATTAAGGAAGCTATGGATAAGTTGGAAGAAGGCAAAGTCTTTTATCGAGCAGTCTTGATACCTCAACAGGTTTAGCAAACTGATGGAGGGGATAGCACTTTAGTTAGCCTCAACGAACAAAACACAGTCATATCTCACATTGAACTGACTTGAAGGAACGCTGGTTTGCCGCACAACACCGGCCTACCCGAGTCCGTCTATTGACATGTTTGCAGTTCTGCCTGGCTGGAATCCTCTGGTAAGGCAGGTGCGTGCCTCACCGGGTGGGCCTCTCAGTCACTGGATATGGCTGTACCTTCCTCACTTGTCCTTGATTCATCATCCATACGCAAAAGCAGTCATCCAAATTTGACTTTGTGTCACTCAAGTAAGGCAGGTGCTGTTTGTAACGCGCAAACCAGGGTGGAGGTAACCACAATCATTGTGCTCGCTCGCACGACTGCAGCCATAACCCTCACTTTCTTGCCTTAAATACCAACATCCATCCTCCATCCTCCCCTCTCCTCTTGCATAAGCGAATCGGGTTCAAGAGCAACATTCTCCCTGCTTGCCTTTAACTCTAGAAGAGTGTACGGCTTTTCGATCGTCTCACATCCAACTTCAGAGTCCGCCAGTCTCCAGTCTGATAGCTGCAAGATGGGTCGCTGGGGTTACCGTAAGCTAAGCTTCGTTCTGCAACAATCTTGTACAGCGCTCATTGTTTGTGATTAGGTCTCTTTGAGGGCGACCGAGACCTCGACATTGCAATCGAGATCAACGTCGCCTTCGGAGAGGGTGCCGGTCAGCTGGACCTCTCCCAGATGGTCCACCAGACGGACATGCTCGCCCCGAACGACGCTCGCGCCTTCTACAACAGCGACGAATATGGCCCAGTCCTCGAAGCGACGGTCGCCGAGAACCGCGAAAAGCTCGACTCGGGCCTCGGTGACCAGCTCTTCGCCAAGTATCGCGCAAACGAGGACGAGTACGGCGGCAAGTACCGCCTCTTGACCGGTGACTGGTACTGGAGGCGTCCAGTTGTAGGGTCTTTGCGTCTGTGATTCGCGCAGGAGTCCCAGACGAACTGTAGCTGGAAAGTCCCAGGCCGTTCGCCGTAACACGCTTGAGAACCACATCATCGAGCGGCCATTCCTCGAACTTCGCCATGGGGACCTGCACGCTCACTTCTTCATCGCCGGAACCTTGAGATGATGGCGGGCTAGGTATGCTGCGCCGGCCGGAGCGCTCCCGACCTGGAGCTGATGTTTGGACCTGATGTGATCCGGAGGTGCCGCCGTTCGAGCGAGTCCGCCATCTGGTGGACGTTCTGAGGGTTGGCTGGGCAGGAGAACTTGTCTTAAGGCGTTTGCGTTGCGGCGAGCGAATATCATCATCTTGCTCGTCCTGGTCTCTTTCGCTAGCCCTAGGAGGATGGTAGACATCCTCGTCCTCCCTGTTATTACGCCGTCGACGGCACAGATAGCGTCGACGGCTGTCCTGGCCGTCGGATTGTTGCATAACTTCATCTCTATCTTTAGGATCGACCCTAGAGTTCCTAAGGGAACGATAGACCCCGTGACCAATCACATTCCTCCTCCGACTAGACTTAAGCTTAGCTAAAGGCGGCCCAGCTTCGTCATCGCTGTCGCTTTCGCCTCCCGAGTTACGGCGCGGTGTGCTCTCTCAATCTATGCCTTCTTCCAGCCGCGGTGGGGAGGGCCCGGAAAGACGGCTTAAGCTAGGTGTATGTTAAGCCTCGACTCCTAACGGTGACGCGCGAGAGATCCCCCCATCAGGCTTACCGCATGTAATGTCTTCAGGAGCCGATGCCTGCTCCGCTTTACACGAGGCACTGTTAACGGGAATCGGCCGGTCCTGCTCCACTTAGAGAGGCCCCGGCGAGGCAGACGATGGCCGCGGCAGTGCTAGGGGGGACGGCGGTGTTAGAGAACGCTGCAGGTAACATGTTTGCTGCTGTTAGCTCGATGTAACCTCATCGTCTAAGTTAACTCCCTTAGTAACGGACAGCTCTACGGCATCGCTATTGCCACCAGCGCCGGGTGTAGCGCTAAAACTTTTATCTACTTAAGCGTGTCAGCGTAATGACCCGCCTAGGGATAGAGATTTAAGGTACATACCTATACTAGTAACACTGTTAGGTTCAGCGTCTTTACGTCCAGCAGCCCGAAGAAGCTCCTTAATTAGCGGGAAAGAAATGTTAGATTTGCTATCATCGAGATCGCTATAATCAGACTCGTTATCGCTAGAAATTAGGACTGCATCGTCCTAAGAGGCGCCGCTAGCACCGCGTTAAGGATCATATGTATCATGCTATAGCGTTTTTAAACCTTTAAAAGAGGTTATAAAGGGGTCTCTATCCCGAGCCTAAAGGTTTAGGCTCGTGGACTTTCGATCTGCCACCACGGGGAAGGTGAAAAAGGTCTGGCTGTTAAGGGTGACGTTTGCCATCGTGTTACCAGTGCTAAGAGGCAGTCGAATTGCGGAAGATGCTAAAGATTCTAAGAAGAACGATTCCGGGGAGTATTTAACGGATAAGCTAAGCGTCTTCGAGCTTATAAGCATGGAACGAGGGAAATATATCTGCGTACGCAGATAAGGACCGCCCGACTATCGCACTAGCAAAGAGCTCGCCCGGGTCTTTCACAGCCCCTTCCAACCCACCAATCCCGAACGGCTAGCAATAAACGTACTTAGTCGTAAACGTGTCTTAACGTTAAAGCCAGGGTACAGGAGGGCGTCGATTCCTTAGTCCTTCGTACCTTTACTAATTATATAACTGCTAAGATAAACAGAAAGCAGCTAGAGAAGGCGGCCCCTATAAGAGATCGTCATTACTGCGAATCACGTCCTTAAGCTAACGATACATAGCTAACGGCGTTTCCGGAGATTAGCTAAGGCGGCCTAGCCGATGTGATATAGGTGCGTCGTCTCTTCCTCCTGCGCCTTCCTGCACCTTTTACATGATCTCGGCCCTTCTCCTTATCATGCCATTCCCAACACCACTAATGACAGGGGCGAGATCTTACCACCGAGCTGTCTCACACGCGCCGTCGTCTTAACCCTATCAGCTCCTTCCCAGGGTTCGTATCTGCCGTGCCATCGCCTAAACGAAGGCATGGATTGTCCGTTATGCGTAAGGGTGTAAACTTGTCGTTAACGCCTCCTTAGCGTCCTACAGCGTGCCTCGTGAATCACTAACAGCGCCAGAGAGAGGCCACGTCATCTTGTGATCCGCCTCATCTCGCAGCTCATTTCCTGTCCTCGCTACGCTGGGCGCCCCTCCTCTTCTCCGGAACTCATCCCAATTAGACCACGTCGCCACGGTTTCATTCCCGCCTCGTCCACGCCATCCCCCGCCCGATACAGCCTGAATAACCGCTTGTGAGTTAGAAACAGGCAGCCGCCGAAGCAGGTGGGCACCCTGCTTCCGCGTGATCCGCCTCTGCATGTCCTGCCGCAGTTGCGCTGGCAATCGGTCCGATCACGACCAACAAGACGTCCAGCCCGCAGGCGGAGACGTCCTGGACAAGTGATGCAAGGGAGGAGGCCTCCTGGTGTCTCTGCATTGACGCCCTCGACACCCGCGGCATTTTTGTGACTGGTCAGGAGAGGCAGGCCCATGCGATTCACGCTAAGGATCCATTAGGCAGACACGGAGTCGGCCTTACGGACGAAGGGAGGGAACATGGCGGGCAGGGCTGGCAGGTGGATAAGCCGGAAATCCGAGGCCCAACGTGGGAAATCTTGGTGGGTGTCGTGAAGGAAAGGAGGCAGATCTTGATCGCTCAGCGCAGACGAAAGTCGGCAGTCGAGTCGAAGTTCGAGGTTGAGATCGAGATGAACGGGAGAGTTAAGAGGTTTCGGACGACGAGCGGTAGGAAGGGCAGGGCTCAGATCCCGCGCGACAGGACGGCGCCTTCGAAGGAAACAAAGAGCCCAGCAGCGGGGGAGAGAGGAGAGGGGGGAAAAGGAGGGAGAGGCAGCCAGGGTCAATGGGGCAGAGCCAGGATCCTTCGCGAAATGAGGATCAGAGCGCGGCAGTAGTGGCCGGCGAAAAGTTGAAGGTAAAATGTGAGAGTGCGAAGTCAAGAGTACAAGAAGGGGACGTCGGGGAGGAGCGGTCTATTTATGCTGGAGCGCGAGACAGACAGATGGAATTGAGCGGTAGGTGGCAGCGCTAAGCCCGAACGGGAGGGGCGCCATTCCCGGAGCGTGTAACAGCATGTTCTCGATTACATATAAATTAGTAATATTAAATAAAGCTCGTATATTCGTTTAACGATGTATAACTTAAATAAGCCTTTATAATAATAACCCTTATCTTTTAGCGTAAAGTAAATTAATTTCCTTAAGAATAATAGGTGGTTCTTAGTAAAGGGGTCCATATTAATTATATAGATTATTTAAATTAAAGTAAAGGAAAGGATTATTAAGAACGAGATAGTGAAAGCAGGTGTTACTTTTATACTATCTTAACATCTTTTTATTAAAGATCTTATAAGTCTCTTACTTAATTAATAAGTAAATAAGTTAATCGAGGCGTTAAATATAAAGTTATCTCCTCCTTATAGTTTATACCTTAATAACTCTTATAAAGAGAAAAGAGCTAAAGGCGTAAAAAGATAGTTAAAATGCCTTTATTATAATAATGTAAAGTAAATATTTTATAGCTTTAAGTTAGTACTTTTAATATTTATTACAGTTATTAACTTAAGTTTATTTGCTAAGTGAGGCGTAAACGTAAGGGCATTTAAGACTCTTTTACAATAGTAAGAGGACCTTAAATCCGTAATCCTTATAAAAATTATACGCCTTCTCGATTAATGTCTTATATTATTTAATAGCCTTTATAACGTAATGCTTCACCTCCCTCTTTATAATTATAATTACTTTATATTAGCAGCCTTTAAATAATAGCTATTTTTAATATATATAACTTTCGATTCTTAAAGGGTAAAATACTATTTTTATTCTTTATACTTTATTACCGGTAAAGAAACGCGTAAATAAGATGAAGATAATATAAAGCTAGCTATTTAAGTATTATTTAATTAAACGTTAAGTTTTTAAATTATAGTTACATGGATCTAAGGGCTTAAATGCTGGCACGAAAGAATATAGCTTCAGTATAAACCACTTAAGCTAAGCTAAATCTTTAGACTGGAGCATATTTAACCGAAGTTTATCTCGCTATAAACGGGGCATTAAATATAGTATTCTTTAATAACATTCTTATATACTCATTTATTAAGGATAATAAAGGGGTAATGCATATAAACCTTTATTAAGATAATAAAGTAAAGCTTTAAGTAGCTTATAACATTACTTAATAAATAAACTTAATATATAATTTTATAAATAATAACATATTATAAACTACTTAATAGTTATTAATAATAATTATAAGCTTTATTAGTTAAAAGGTTAAGTAAGTATAATGGAATAAAGTAGTTACTATCGAATCTCGTAAATTAAATGTAAATAACTAATCTTATTATTATAATTAAAATCATTTAAATAATTTAAGTTAAAATTTTTATATATGTTTTAAAATTAATTTAAATTAAAGGGATGCCGTTTTAAAATTCTCGCGCCTCCTTAGTCGAGTAGCTTTATCGAGTTAAGTTATTATTAGCTATAAAAAGATATTAAAATAAAGGTTATTACTGTTGCCTCGGTAAGAGGATAAATAACTTAAGAGAGCATTATTATTTAAATGCGCTTAAGGAATAGCTCGTTAATCCAATTATTAAAAGTATAGAATTTTTCGATAAAGGGATCTTATAAGTGATTTACTTATTAAAGGTAGTTTAAATAATGTGTAAGTATAATGTCCATCAGTTTAAGGTTATTAAAAACTTACGGTTAAAGAAAATCATTAATACGTTATAAGCGATAAAATTAGCGCTATTATAACTGCTACTTAAGCTAAGTATGTTATATAAGCGCTAAACCTACACGTTATAATTCGGCTAATAAGTGCAACTTATTTAAGTAGCTATAATTAACTAGTCTCTTAACTTATATCTATTATAAAGCCCCTTTAATAGTAAGCAATTAATTAATATTCACATAATAAGTGCTTATATAAGGAGATAGCTCCTTTTATAAAATGCCTTATATATATGTAAAGTAACCCCTTAAAACGAGGCTAAGAATAAAAAGCTGTTCTCACTATATAGCCTCATTACACGGCTTCAGTAAGTGTAAATATTTGCAATTTATAATATAATTATCTTTTCACCTTAATAACGCGTCGTTAAACTTTAATAATGAAATTAATGCGAGATAGTTAAGTCCATTCCCGCTTACGACTTTATTATCAGCTAAGTTTATACCTTACCGATCGAGCTAAGAGCTGCGGCTAAGATAATAAATAAAGAGTTCATTAACCTCCCCTCTTACCCGACTAATTTTAACCTTTACTCTTTCAGTTAAATCGGCGTTTATAAGGTTATAACTACTTATTTACCCACTAGTTAAATAAGAATAAATTAAACACTTATAATCACTAGCTAAATAAAGTTAAGCTTCCCTTCATTATAGTTTAGTGTCCTTATTAACATCGATAATAAGGTTTTAAGTCTCGATGATAATATTAATATTTAACTTAATGATGTAATAATCAGCTAGTTAATAAGGTAGTATAATGAAGTGATTTAATATGATTTCGGGAAGACCGGAGTTAATAGTTGCATTACTCATATAAGTAGCTTTAATACGTTATTAACTATCCTTTTTAATACTTTAATTAAACTCCGCGTTAATAATCTCTAAGGTAAGATATAAGTTCTTATGTATTTATTTAAGCTCTTAAGTATATTAAGATTCGCAGCGTTAAGCTTTAATTAAAACACCCTTTATAATACATTATCACTATATATCGATGGAGTTACGTACGTAAAATGCTATTTAAAAAACATAATAAATAAGGACATATGCATAACAACCAACTTAATCCTCTTTTTTAGTAATATTATATTTAGAAACTAAGTGATAAAAGATAAATTAACGCGTGATAAATATAGTTAAGAGTTAAAAGGTATTTTATACTTTAAGATAAAAGTAGTCGGCTTAATAAATAACTTCCCTTATATCATTATTCATAGTATTTATGATTATATAAACGCGTATAAAAATAAGCGGTGGTAATTATATGTAGTAGCGATGGTGGCGGCATATATAAAAAAGCTATTATACATTATCCCACCATTAATATTAAGTAATTTAAATAAGCTAAAGGATTATAAGTAAAGTATATAGCTTTATAGTTTAAAGTTTAATACTTATTAACTCATTTAAAACCTTACTTTATCATCTCATTTAAGTGGAATAAAGACTTCGTTAGTAAAAATGAAATTTTAACGTAACTTCTCAAGAAGGTTCCGCTAAGTGTTAATAAAGACACTTATTAAAGGACTATTATTATAAGTCTTAAAGGAATTGGTAAAACTTAAGTCGCGATCAAAGCAGCTTACCGCATTTATAAATCACACTTAAACTGCTTTATGTTTTAAGTCCTGGCTGTAAATATAGTTATATTTGAGAAAGCGTATAAAGAGATCGGCCAAGCGCTTAATATTTAAAGTATTAAGGATAATTAAGCGGATATTAAGGGAGGTGAGCGTTGAAGCAGGTGGAGCTTTTTGGCAAGGGGGGTGAGCAGTAGCGCAGGATGAGATCAGGAGCTGCCCCGCTAACCCAACACGCATTTTGTCAGAAAGTACGGGGCAAGACCGGAGTTTCCAACATGAGCACGGAGGTTCCGGGTACGCAAGACCCACCGAAGGATCTGTCAGAAAAGAGGG
>MU854024.1:0-34824 GCA_033297225.1 Diplogelasinospora grovesii | reverse complement strand
GTATGGAAATCAATGTATCTTTTAACAACCTGTTCTAATTGGATAAACCCATGTCGTGCACGGACGTTGGTGTTTCCTGCCGGTTCGTGGGATATTACACATAACCTGCCACAGGGCAACTTGGAACCTGATCCGGAACCCATAACTCCCTAATTCGGTGCCGCGACGCAAACGTAGTAATCCAGCCACAGATCGCAACTCTCCCCGACAGTGGGGTTCCAATCGACGAGCTACGCGAAGAATTAGTCTTAAAACTCCTGGTAAATAAGCACAGGAGAGTTCGTTTAACGCGCTTACTTGGGCCATAGTTATGCCGTACGTCTGCTCGAGCGCATAGCAGGTATCCCCGGACACAACATAATGCCACTGCGTGCACTCGGGGTCCGTGCTCGGCTCCAGCGGGCTCGGCGCCGTCGCGGTTGCCGACGTGGTGGTCGTACTACTTGTACTACTAGTGTACGGCGCCCCGATGCAGATGTACTCGCTAGCCCAGAGGTTGGCGCAGTCTGAGCCGACGAAAGGGTTCCATGCGTTGAACTACGGCAGGCTAAATTAGAGATAGATCAGTGGGAATGAGATTTGACACGTACCTCATCAGCAGAGATGTCGTACTCTTGCTCGATATTGTAGCACGAATCATTCGGCTCGACGTAGTAGTAGCTCGTGCACTGCGGGTCCGTGCTTGGAAGCGTGGGGGACGGCGCCGTGGTGGTCGGGCCGGCGCTGGACGTGGTCTTGCTCGCGCTTATAAAAGAGGAAGAGGAAGACCCGCTGGAGGACACGCCGATGCAAACGGCGTACCCCGGGTCGAGGTACTGGCAGCTAGACCCGACGGCAGGGTTCCAGCTACGGAATATCAGCATGGCTACAGAGGGGGGAGAGGTAGGGCAGAGAGCATTGCAAGTCTTGGTACATGGAACGCAAAGGACTGGTAGGGGCCATAGCTACCTGTAGAACTGCGCAAGCGTGAAGTTTCCGTACTTGCTTACGACGGCGTCACACGTGTCGTTCGCCTGCACGAGATACCACGCGTCGCAGTTGGATGGCTCGCCTGATTGCGTCGGGCCCGGGGCGCCATTTGTCGTAGTCCTTACGGCCGTCGATGACAGCAGGCTATCCCAGTAGGCTGGGGAGCACGTGGTGGGAAAGACGGTACTGGGAGGGGTGGTGGCGTTAGAGCTGGGGCTGCAATAGACGCTCAGTGCGCTGGTGCAGTTGTCGGGCAGGTCGGGGATTGTCCAGCCGTTCTGGGCGTCGTTGTTTGTGATGGGGCAGTATACCAACAATGAGGCGTACTGCAGGGAGAGGTGTCAGAGCGGAGAGCTTGGAATCAACGATCTTGGGCACTATGAAGTTGGGTTCTACTGACCGAGGTTGCGGCGGCTGTGTCGACGGTTACTGTGGTGGTGGTAATGTTGACAGGCGTCGTGGGGTTGAGATAGGTCGTGGTGTAGTTGGGGACGACCGTTTGGTTGGGAACAACAGTGAACGAGGTCGGGGGAAGCACGAATGTGCTGAGAGCTGTGAGTATGAAGACCAGATGTTCGGTAATGGTGGCGGGAGGACTCTCTTACACATTCCATGTTGCACTGATGTTGCCCGAAACGATATCCCAGCTTGTCGTCCCTGGTGGGCTGAATAGCAGGCCATGGTTAGGTAATTTGCGAGAGAAAAAGAATGGAGTATGACCTCCGGGTTTGGGAACATGTCGGCTCACGAGATACAAATTTCTCGACCGATCATAGAGTCGAGGTTGTCGCACGTTGAATGTATGGTCCTGTGGGAGTATGAGTGTGTTTTTCCGGTGCTAGATGAGATAAAGGGTTCAAGGGAAATAAACATACGGGTTCCAGGACAAAAGCTGGTTCAAGGAATAGTCCTCGTCGGCGAGGATAGAGTCGCACGTATCATTGGTCTTAATTTCATAAAGCAGGCAGCTCTGCGGTATGCAAACTTGACTGCCGGGCAAAATCGCGGTGCAGTTGTAGTCAAGGTGGTTGTCAGTGACGAACCGATCCGTCGCAACCGAGTTCGCCTGGGCAATGGACGCGCAAGTGTCTCCAGACTTCACCGTATACGGCGTCCCCGTACAGAATGTTGTCACCGACGCCGAGGATGCCGTGCCCGAAGTAGTGGTCGTCGCAGTGGTCGGTACCGGTGTAGTGTAAGGATAGCTGGTGGCCGGGGCGGAGCAAGACGATAGCAGCGATGAGAAGTCGTCTGGGGTGACACGAGTCTGGCCGTACGCCGACTCCAGCATGGCGGCCTCGTATTTGAGAAAACAGTCAGAACAGGGCGCGATTCCGCCCGACGTGTTCGTGACGGTCGGCACACAGTAAGTGCTACCGCTCTGCAGGCAGGCCACATTATAAGCCCAGACGACGGGATCCACGATGGCCGGGACCGTCTGGCTGTAGTTTCCTGGAAAGCTGTAGGCCGCTGTCCCGCACGAGCTTTCCGCTGTGGACTGGAACGAGGAGAGCGCGCTGGAGCATGTGGACGTGCAGAGAGATGTGAGCGTTCCCACGTCGAGATAGCCGCCGTTGGAGATGTACAGTGGAGATATAAGTTGCGAGCAAGTAATATTCGACATCAACGCTGACGCACATGCGGCTGAGGCAGATGAGGGCAACGAGCTGGCATTGCTGAAGAGCTGGGCGGCGAAACTGGTCGGGATAAGGTAGCAAAATAGTAAAGTAGTAAAGAGCGACATGCTGGACATCATTATGTCGGTGATTGATCCAGACCGGAGATGTGGAGTTGACGATGTTCACACTACAGTGTGTAGGCAAGACGTCGGCGGAAGACAAGTCATTCCACGCGGGAGGTCCAAGAGTATCGTAAAGGAAGTAGCAGTGCGGTCATCGGAAGTCGGAACTCGGCAGACACGGCACCCAGCGAGGAACTTCGGCTCAGCCCACAGTGTTCCCCATAGAGAAACTGGTATGCTTTTAAAGCCATGTTTTTTGACTAAGGTACATGTAGTAGTTGGCGTTTTAACCTTCCATTTTGGGAAATCTTTTGAGGGCGTTCAACTTGACGCATTGCCGGTGAGGGCGATTTTTAACGGGTTAGGGTTTAATATGAGAGCTTACGGTATAACTAAACGGTTCGTTAGTACGATTAAACGCCCCTATCTTTTTAGTACCGGAGATCAAGCTTTTTTAAACCCTGGTTAAACCCCGGGAAGGATGCGCTAGACCACACTTTCAAGGGTTGGGGTGTATGCAGGTGAGGTGATATTGAGTGTGGTTAATTTCCTTATAAGCAGTAATTGGTTTAAGACGTGCCATAACCCCTCATCCCGGACCTCATTCCTACCAGGTAGTTTTGTTCGCCTCCGATCGCTAGCTGCTGCGCCGTTCTAGCATATTAAGCGTGCGACCCTACGCTCGATCACCCCGCCTGCATGATTCCTCTCTCAGGACATCTAAGCCCACAGGATTGTGACGACCGGGAGAAATTGAGACAGAAGGATCATGGCTCAGAACGCACAAAACCCCTCTAAACTGCGCGTCCGCGGTTGCGACCTCTTCTTATTGGTAAGTGGGTAGGAGCTATTGACGCACGCATAGGGAGCCCGGAGGCCCCAAATTGCTTTTCATCCCTCGGCAGACCGACAGTCAACTGACCACCCGCCTAAAGGAGAAATGGGAGGCAGATTCCCCGCAGTCTCCGGATGAGCAGATGGCCCAAATCTTTGCCCGCTTTCTCGAGCTGCCCTTTTCTGAGCGACAGGTATACGGCCCCCAACTCTAATCTTAACCCCATGCTTGCGCAAAAAATGCATACCCCGAAGCACCGATGGCGGACTAACTGAATTGAGCACTGACCGGGCCCTTCGCAGGCCTACGCCCAGCAAGTTACAGACCGCAACGTCCGCATTGCCGAGAGGCTGCCGCAGGCCGAGCAAGACATCCTGGTGCTCGCGCGGCCATACAATGAACGCAATACCGCCGATGTCGTCTGGCTACGGACCTACTATGGCCCCGGCAGCGACGACGCTTTTGCGGCCATCCTGGAGGCCTGCAAAGGACACTTACCGCTCGTCGGGATGGGCGCCCCCGGCTTCGACTACTTGTTCTCAGATGCCGCGCGGTATGACTATGGCGACGCCTGGCAGCGGGTCTTTGGCCGCATGCCGCAGTTGCTAGAGTACGCAGGGCCAGGTGATTACGAAGCGAAGCGCGCGACCACGCTGGCGGAAGGCCAAGAGTGGGAGCGCGGGGACAAAGAGAGAGTTGAGGAGGACGGCGGCGAGTGGCCCGAGGACGCCATGTATCTGGGAGTCCTGTACAACTACTACCATCTGGCGTCGAAGGTGGGCATTATCTACGTCCTGGATAAGGAGACGCTAGGTGAAGATGAGGAGGGGGAAGATGTAAGCCACGACGACAGGCAACTGCTCGCGGCCTGGTACGATCCGGATGGGAAGACAGTACGCTGGCAGCGTATGAGTGGAGATGAAGTCTGCGAGCATATGGCAGTGATCAACTCGGCTTCGATTGACGACCATCCCATTTGGACGGAAGCCGAGATCGGGGAGGACTACGACTGGGATGGGCCCCTTGGTCCGCCTTCGATCGCGGAAGATGGGGGAAATGAGGGTGACGAGGACTGATGAGTCCGGTACCAGTAGGGACTAGTAGCGTAGGGGGCAGGACAGGAACGATGTGACAACTTCCTACCGATGTGGCACGGAGAGTGGTTGGGTGGGTTAGTGTAGCGGCGAACAGTGCATGACCGCGTCTAACGTCAGCTTGACAGGATAAGCATTTTGGGGGCTAGGCGAGCGCCAGAGCCTCTCGAGCCCCTATATCTTGGATAGGGATGCCCGCTCCTGCATGCATGAACATTGAGCACCGGCTGCGAAGTACAGTAAGCCGTGCAAAGCCGAGAGTTGAAGGATTTCCTGCCGGATGGAGTACCACACCACCACTATATGTCGGACCGAAGTAACCTCCATCGCTTCCCAGGATCGAGACCCCGGTATATCTCCCTAAGCACCGACAGGGTGCCCCCGGTCGGCGCTTAAGGGGATATCCCGGAAGTACTCAGTACCGGGTGTTGTACCAGGGACAATTCTTCGAGTCGGCTCAATTCACCGTCTGAAGCAGTTGATCAGTATTGCCCGACAGAACGGTTGAGCTGCTGGTATGTACTACAAGACATGCTTCCCATGCAACTGCTTCCCTTGATATTCTGGTCTTGGCCATGATTAATCCTCATGTCAGTGAGGAGAACATCACCGGCTTGGGTCGTCACTCCAGATCAGTCTGATGTTCACAACGCCAACGCTCGTTCTGTGCTTCCAGTCACTCCTTCAAGATGTGGTCCTTGATACCATGGCTTTTGTTTTTTTTGTCTTTTCCTTTTTCCCAAAGACTGATTTCCATCTTTGTCCGGGCACAGCAAGGCGTGACTTGCTCGGCGACGAACCCATGTCTTGAAGGCTGCTGTAGTAAATATGGCAGGTATGTTTCTCATTCTCCCATATCTGCCCGGCCTGGATGCTGGAGGCTCACTGACGCTTCGACCTAGCTGTGGCTTTGGTCCCGGATTCTGCCAGGATGGATGCCAAGGCACTTGCAATGCTACTGCTCAATGCGGAGAGTACGCGGCAACGGCTGGCGCAGGTTGCCCGCTTAATGTATGCTGTTCTCAGTTCGGCTTCTGCGGGACTACGGACGACTTCTGCGGGACTGGCTGCCAACAAATCGGGACCAGCTGTAATCCTGTCACGGAGCCGTCCTGCCCGTCATCGCGCACGGCGGATGGCCTGCAGCGGAAGATAGCCTACTACGAGCTCTTCGGCCTCGACAGACCTTGTGACACCATGCAACCCGAGGCCATCCCTGCAGGGGCCTTGACGCACATCAACCTGGCATTTATCCAGTTTGACGACACTTACAACCTCGTCGACACGGGCGGAGACCTCGTAGCACGCGTGTCGAAACTCAAGCTGACGTATCCGGGCCTCCGGGTCAACGTCGCTGTCGGAGGATGGAACTTCAACGACCCGCCCACGCAGAACTACTTTTCCAACATGGCGAACGACTACGACAACCGGCAGACTTTCATCAACTCCGTTGTTGCCTATTTGACCAAATATGGTGTCGACGGCATTGACATCGACTGGGAATACCCGGCCGCCTCGGATCGTGGAGGCATTCCTTCGGACACGGACGCTTTCGTGGATCTCGTTTCCGACATGCGGGACGCCTTTGACGGGGTCAACCCGGGCTGGGAAATCACCTGCACCCTCCCTAGCAGCTACTGGTACCTGCAGAACTTCAACTTGCCCAGCATGGAGAAGTTTATTTCGTGGTTCAACTTCATGAGCTACGACCTGCACGGCATGTGGGACCAGCTCAACAAGTATACAGGCCCGTACCTTATGGGCCACACCAACCTGACACAGATCGACCAGGGATTCCAGCTGCTGTGGCGCGTCGGCATCGATCCGGCCAACGTGGTCATGGGCATGGGCTTCTATGGCCGCTCGTTTACCATGGCGGACTCGGGCTGCTGGCAAGAGTGGTGCCAGTTCTCGGCCGCAGGGAACGCCGGAGACTGTTCACAGACCCCTGGGATTCTATACTATGCCGAGATTGCGTCGAGCAACGAGTCGCTGAACGTGGCCACGTATTACGACCCTGTCACTACGATCAAGGTCAACGTGTACAACGGCAACCAGTGGATCTCATACGACGACCAAGAGTCCTGGGCCGATAAGCTAGCCTATTTGACAGGCCACTGCATCTCGGGAGTCATGATCTGGGCCATCGACCAAGACACGGGGCAGTACGACGCCCTGGCCGGGCTGCTGGGTGGCGATGCGGTGGCGGGCGCACTGCTCGAGGGCGGCAGCCTGTCGGACGCGCAGAAGACGCAGCTGGCGAACGAGTTCGGTGCCTACACGGGGCAGGACTGCTTTGTGACGCCCGAGTGCAACGACGGGACCACCAACTACGGCAGCGACGACGAGTACTACTGTCCGTCGGGCTATATAGCCGTGTCGACGGCACATGCGCCGCTGCAGCGGCCCGACTACTACATCAGCGCCGCGTGCCCCAAAGGCTCGTTCCGCTACATCTGCTGCCCGACCGTGTCCATGCCCAAGAACTGCGCGTGGAACGGCGCGCCCGTCCGCAGCGAGATCGGCTGCTCGGGGTTCTGCGGGTCGGACCAGTTCCAGCTGAACATCGACACGTACGTCGATTCCACGGGCGAGGAGGGACCCTGCTACGAAGGAAACCGTGCGCTGTGCTGCGACAGCACCGAGATCCTGAACCAGTGTCACTGGACAGGCTGCCAGGGTCCCACGACCGGCTCGGTCACATGCCCGTCGGGGTACGAGGTACAGACGTCGCGGTACGACAATGGAAACGGCCAGCTGTGCTCGGTGTCCCTCGGCGATGCGCCCGACATATACATCTCGTTCCAGCAGGCATACTGCTGCCCAACCGACGACGTGCCGCAGAACTGCTCATGGACATTCGACATCGGGTCCACGTTCGACCCCCAGAAGATATGCCTGCCCACAGTGTGCCCCTCCACTCAGGTGCAGTATACGACGGCTTTGGATCCCCCCAATCCGTACAAAGACGTCGAGAGCTTGGGGGGTGTTGACTGCTCGGCGTACCAGCCGCTCCCCGGACAGGACCCGAACTGGTCGTACTGCTGCGACCCGCCAGAGGACTACAACGGGAAGTGGCCGGTCGATCCATCCTACCTCTAGTCGAGCCCCGACGAGGTGACCGGGGCCGATATCATGTGGGCGTACCAGGACAATTATGGCAACAACGATGGCCAAACCTCGCCCGACGATGCCTATGGCGATGATCCGTACGGTTTTGTCATGCTCGATGGCCCTCCAGGCTCTGTGGACGGGTCGTTCGGCTCTACATACACAGTGGCACGCGCTTTGCAGGACGTGCCCATGGTCAAGCGGTCGCTACTCACAAGCAACCGGACGCGTATCGACACCGCGTTTGAGTACACGTCTGAGGTTCTCTACGTCTTCTGCAACTATCCCGATGACTCGTCTCGCTGCCAGAAGCTGTTCTTGAAAGGCGCCGAGGACACCATCATCAAGCTGCCCGACCACGTCGGCGAAGGCCCTTTCCCGCGCGTGGTGTCGATGCAGCCCGCGCCCACGCACTACATCCTCCCTCGCCACCACGTGCGGAAGCGGTCTGCGCAAGAACTCAACAGCGTCGTGTGGCGCATGGTGATCGACTATGAGTTTGGCGCCATCAAGCGCGACGACGGGCCGGTCAACATGCGCGTCGACTTCACCAACTTGCTCGACTACTGGGAAGACGTAACCGACACGCCGGCCAAGGTGCGCCGCGAGTTGCAGAACGGCGAATCCCTTGCATACCACGAATGGCGGCACAAGGTGAGCCTGGCCAAGTCTTCTCACGACCGCATGCGCAAGCGGCAAGCCGACATCATGTCGGGCTCGGTCACTCACCTCCGGGAGCGCGACAACGAAATGGTCGCTGAGTCGCCCCGAGCTAAGCGGTGGTTCGGCTCGTTCGTCAATTGGCTCACCAAGGTCACCACTGTCGAGAAGAGCGACAAGGGCTTCCTGAGCATGGCCTTCCAGAAAAGCATCCTGCTATACCGCGCCTTTGTCGGCTGCGCGCACCAACGCGTACATGAACATCTATTTGGACGCCCAGGCCTCCATGGACGCCACTTACGCCTACTACTACTCGGGCGCACTGGGCGGAGTGGTGCCTACCGCCACGTACGCTTACTTTGCCATGCAGCCCAGCATGTACCTAGGCCTGACCATCACGGGGGGTGCGCGCCTTGAGTACCAGAGCCCCCGCGTCCAGCTCATCCCAACGCTGTCGTATCCAGGCCTGGCGGTCAAGGGTCTCGCAGCGGTCGGGCCAACGCTCGACGTATGGGGCCAGATTATCGGCGTGGTGCAGATCAGCGGCACAATGCAGGTCGGCGCGCGCTACACGTTCGAGCAAGCCGAGATGTACTGGCCGGATGACGGGGAGGCCTCGCCGGTTCTTCAGGACCTGATCGGCGACACGGCTGAGCCGGTCGATTCGGGATTGGTGCCCGAGTTCCAAGCGGCCGTCACGGCGTCAATCGACATTGACATCAACGTAACGCCCGAGGCGCACTTGGGTATCCAAATCGGCGGCGGCTCGCTGTTTGGCGTTACTCTTGTCGACGCGCAGGTGGTCGGCTACGTCAACAA
The DNA here is from genome assembly GCA_033297225.1 of Diplogelasinospora grovesii. NCBI lineage: Eukaryota > Fungi > Ascomycota > Sordariomycetes > Sordariales > Diplogelasinosporaceae > Diplogelasinospora > Diplogelasinospora grovesii. The sequence goes on along the minus strand of MU854024.1, from coordinate 25,595 downwards.
CACGCTGCGCTTCCATGCCGACGCTACCGGTACCGTTTCTAGCAGCTCTGGCACCGCCGAGGTCGCCTACAACTATGGGGTGTATTTGCTGTACAACATTGGCTACGGTGGCTGGGCTACCATTGTTGGGTTCACGTGGAATGTGCAGTCCCGTAACCTGTTCGCAAGCCCCAACGTCATCACGTTGTACTCTAACGGCGACGTCATCTCGACCACCTTCAAGCGTGACGCACCGCTTCTGGCTGGTCGCTCGTTCGACCAGGAGTTGAAACTCGTTGATCTCGCCGAGGAGGAGCGTGGGATCCTCAACAGTGCGGACGGGGAGGAGCTCGGCGATGCCGAGACCATCCTCGCGCAAGCGCGCATTGTAGGCATGGACGGCGACCTGCTCTGGACCTCGGGTGAGGAGCTAGTGAACATCACAGTACCACGCCACGCGCTGCTGCATAAGCGTCAGTCCAACGACGCCGAGGCTGACGATAACGACCAGAGCCCGGACTTCTCGCTTGGAACCATCACCTGCCCGGCGAACTCGTGCTCCTCCGGCAGCAGCGAGAAGCGGGCGACCTCCAACACGTGCGGGTGGGTGCTTCCTGACTTGCGGTACAACTGCGAGGCGTTCTCGGCCCAACAGTTGTTTGGAGACCAGCCTGGACAGCAGGCCGGCGTGCAGGGAATCTGCAATAACGTGCAGAAATTTTTCAACGCGCGCGGGCTCAGCAGCAACGGGCTGACGCTGACATGGGATCCGGCCAACCAGAACGATCGCCGCAACTTCGCGTGCAAGGTGACCAACCCCGCGAAGCAGGGCAGTAGTTATTGTTACGTCGATAACAACCTGCTGACCGGCAACCTGGGCTTCGGCACCGACACCATCAACTTCCTAAGCTGCGACGAGTTCCCGATCGCGTCGTCCGAGGAGGGTGGCAGCTACTTCGGCAGGCTGGCCACGGGCCCCACCGCCATCGCGACACTGTGCGTGCCCGTGTGGCAGCAATCGCTGCAGGGCAAGTGCAACGGGCTGATGGGCGGCATCCAGACGAACGTCGCCTACTTTGACGACCCGACGGCGGCGCCCAACTGGCAGCCGTGGGGCTCGGCTTTCTCCAGCGGGGACTGGTTCAACACCGCCGCCGGCCAGTGGCAGCGACTGGCGCTGTACCCAGGGCAGATCCCGCAGGCAAGCGGCATCTCGTCGACCTTCTACGGGCCGGATGCGGCCGGACAGTACGGGGGCTACTGGCTGAAGCGCAACTTCACCATGGGGCTGTCGACGCCGTCACAGGCGAGCAACCCCAACGCCGCCTGGGGCGCCCAGACCGCCGCCTCCTGGTCAAGTTCCACGGGCGGCGTGACGGGCAGCACGGACGCCACAGCCATAGCCTGCGCCGTCAACACGTTCGGCCAGGGTGACATCTACCAGGCTCCTGCCACCAACGGGTGGTGCTGGACCGGGGGGTTTGACACGGCCGAAGGGTTCGGACTTGTGCCCAAGTTCCAGGAGTGCTCCATTACGTTCACGGGCGCGACCCCGGCGCCGAATAGTAAGCGGGATAGCATCCCGGAGTTTGAAAGTGGAGGTGATGACGATCATGCAACGCCCATCGTTGGCACGTTTAATGGGTGGGGCATGAAGAGTGAGTCAACCCATCTTCCTGTATCGCTCGTCCAGTCTTCGGCTTCTTTTACCCGGTGTTCACTGCCGCATTGACAGTTGTCCTGTTTGTTGTGTTGCTAACTCGATCTTTACAGGAGTCATCATTCACGATGACCCGGACACAGCGATACCTGCGCCCGACTTCTTCCCGAACCCTGCGGACATGATGGCGGCCGAGATAGTAAAGAAGGCCGCGCTGTAGTGCGGCGCTGGCTCTACTTTTCGGCTTTGGCGAACATGTTTGGCTATTGCATCTAATTACACGGCCCTGTTTCATTGTGCTTTTCCCCCGGGACTCTTTAGACCCGGGAACAGAAGATTCAAGGGTGTGGTATTTCTATGTATATATTTTTTCTTGATATCCAGAAGCTGTATGGCATTGAGTAGAAACAAAGGCAGAAACTTCCGAAGCCTACAGCCTACAGCGAGGATGTCAGACTTCAAAGTGGATTCACATTTTGGTTCGGTGGTGTAGTGGTTCGATAGTTATGAGCCCGGGAGGGGTTACTTTAATCCCTGTAATTTCCGCACACGCACGCACGCACACACACCCTTAAGAGCACACCAGTTCAATTCCTCCTTCAGTCACACTTTATCGACAAAAACAATCATACCGTTACGCACGACGCTGCCTCATCCGGAGAACGAGACTCCGGGCTCTACGCCAACACAGCGGTAAACGCCCACTTAAGCGGCAAAGGCCCTACACACGGCACACAAGAGTTAGGAACAGTGCAACAACTCGATTCAACAGTCATAAAAACAACACTAAGGAACCGGGTCACAGCCTTACAGACTGGGGGGGGGTGTCAGACTTCAAAGTGGATTCACATTTTGGTTCGGTGGTGTAGTGGTTCGATAGAGGAGCAGTTCAACGCTTTCCCGTCATCAACTTCAGTGTACTCAATCCCGCCAACCCAGACCTTTGCAATGTCCCTAGAAATATCCGCGAGAGCATCGCTATTTAACAAACCGAGTCTGCCCTTATCCCTGGCTTGACAGACCCCCTATCGCTGAGTGCGTGCCACTGAGTCGGCACCACCGTCGCGGCCCTCAACGCCTCCAACGGCGTCATCCCGACGCCCACCAATTTCTCCAACTCGCACTACAACGTCGCCCCGAAAAGCATGGTGAAATCCAGCCCCGCTGCAAGCAGCGTATCGCCCGTCGCGTCGGGGCCCGCCAGAATCGACACCCAGCGCTCCGCACAAACGAAACAATACAAACAAAACATCCAAATACAGTGAAACAAATAAACAAAACAAGGCGGTTTCTGATGGTACTAGTAAGATCCCGGATCTCTTGCTCGTTATCCCGGCCTTTGATACGGTACTGGCCGCCTTTGAGCCTCTCCCTTTGCTGCTCCAGCTCGACAATTTCGGGGCCAGGCGGCATGTCACTCCAGGCCTTGTCGGGGACTATGTCCTTGCCTAGGTACCTAAAATCAATCCATTTAATCCAACCATTCAAACCTAGGTACTATTTATGTGGAAAGTGTCTAACACTATTGAGTTTTGAAAACATCACGGCACTTCCCATTCCAATCTATTAGTCATTCTATTTAAATAAGGTATATAACATGCTCCAAATTCGACGAGGCTAACCAGGTCTTCCGCTTTTCGACTCGCGCCACCCATCTACCATCCTATCCTGTGTCAGGGCAGTCAGGAATGACCGCAAACATGCGGCCAAGCACCATGATCGTCGCACGGCTTTAGGAAAACCGCACCAGCTCGTACCGGCTGAGCAAGGGAATCGAGTACAGCGCCGGGAGCCACACCAGCGTGTAGTAATGGAACGTCTTGCGATCGGCCTTGACCGACCTGCACGCCAGCGTCCGCGCGGCGACAAAGGTCCCGATCAACAGGGGCAGCACGTAGCCGGCGGTAAAGGCGCCGTTGCCCCAGTAGGCCGGGCACGCGAGCGACCAGAAGCAGATGAGCAGCGCCGTGATGGCACGCGTCGGCCCGTCGCCTAGCGCCAGCGGCATGGTGCGCCGCCCGCGCGCGGCGTCGCCCTCCTGGTCGCGCATGTCCTGGATCTGCACCGTCGTCAGGGTCGTGAGGCCCAGCAGTGCGCACCACTCGAAGCCCGCGCGCGCCATGGCCGTATCCGTCATGGACTCGGCGGCCACACGCGTCGCGCCCAGCTGCCCCGTCGCGTAGAACAGCGCGTTGATGGTGTTCTTGGCCCACCACGACGCGGCGCCGCTGGCCGAGTCGTAGACCCACGTCTCGAGCATGAAGGCCAGCGCCTCGGGGAGGCCGCCCAGCCAGGTGGCGCTGGCCAGCACGAGCAGGCAGCTCGCGACGACGTACCACCGCTCGGCGGCCTCGACGCTCAAACGGCCCGACGGGATCGCCCGCCACGGCTTGTTGAGCTTGTCCTCCTTTATCGACTCGGGCGCCTTCTGGTTGCTGCAGTCGAAGTGGAAGACGTACAGCCAGACGTAGAGCGCGGCGCGGGGGAAGGCGCACGCCATTTCGCCCCAGCTCGGGCTCGGGCCGGTGGTCACGCCGCCCGAGGCGATGCTCAGCATGGAGAAGAGCACGACGGGCTGCACGTAGGCCTTGATGTTGCTCTCGGTGATGAGGTGGGCGAGGGAGACGATTTCCCAGAGCTGGGCGGCGGGCTGTCACATTTTCAACTTGTTAGCTCTACCGGTGGCATGGGCGTGATATACACAAGGCCTGGGTGCTATTACCCTCCATGGACCCGACGCGGTGGTTACACGCTTGTGCGTTGCAGCGGTGGGTGCCGGGGATTTGGTAGCATCGGATTTCACTCTGTGCGCAGAGGGCTCGCTAACAAGATCGAACTTCATGATGCCGTTTGCCGAGGCCCGAAGAAAAGGCAAGACGATGGAGAAAAGACTTTGAGATGCAGACGAAAGACGACTCGTGACGCGGAGGAAGCCCCTTCTTAAATAATCACATTCTGCTGTGCAGCCTGTGCCACTGTCTCTGAACTCACGACCAAGTTCTTCCTCCTTGTTTCCTTCCTCCTTGTTCTGGAGTTCAAGAATCGAGAGACTCTTCCGATTCGCTCTCAAACTCTTGGCCACACCGTGCTACCAAGGTCAACCGCCGGCTTGGCAATTCCTAGCGGCTACCATCGTGCAGGCTCAGCTTCGTACATCCCTGGAAATCCAGCTCGGTCTGCTCGGCCATACGATCGCCTACGAGCCGGGTTTCCACTTTGGTATGGCAGGAAAGTTGTGCTTAATTCTCGGAAGGAAGGGCTCGTTCACGTGAGTTCAATGGGGGGTTCGGCTGAGTGGTCGTGGATTTGAGTTTCCGAAAATACTACACAGGGACCTTTCCAAACATGTCTTTATGCACAAGACTTTTATTTCATTTTTAAACTCAGGATTCAAGCCGTTAACTGAAGGTTAGGATCGCACGACTTGTTCAGTGGCCGTTTGTTTAGTCGCGTAGAAGTTGCTCACCAGCCACTGCATCAAGTTATGCAATTTTTGCTGTTAGAGAAAAAGGAGCAGGGGTCAGAGCAGCAGTAGAACGTATGGGATGAAGCAAAATTAGAGTACCGCTGTGGCTGATCTCTCCTTAGCGTTCGCGGTTCGTGGGGGTTCATGACCCCTGCTCCCGGACAGCTCACTTATCGGCAACATGACCCCTGCTCCCGGACAGCTCACTTATCGGCAACATGACCCCTGCTTCCGGATAGGTCACTGACGTAGTATCGGCAATGAACCGGACAGCCCTAAACTACTTTCGGCGGGTTCTCCATGTCACTGCATCAGAAAGTGCAGATGCAGGGTACAGAGATGGGATCGACAAGCGTTTTGCCGGTTTTCGGCATGCAAGGCCGTTGGTTGGCGATTATATAAGCCCGGAACCGTCTCCGAGGATACGAGAATGGCAATCACCAAGCTTCTCTTACCAAAGCTTAAGTTTCGGACCTTTTTTAGCGAAGCTTCAGACTGAACCAAGCGACTCTGTCTTGGCACCTTCTCCCTGCAAGTGTCCCGTGTTAAGCTGAATCGGGACCGAGGCCAGGCCCCTTTTCGTCCCGGCTTACGAGTCCGCCTGAACGTAGACGATGACATTTCTAGCGAGAAGCTGCTAAGGTGTGGCTCAGGGTGTAAGAAGACGGTAGTGAAAAGAGCGCGAGGAAGTTTCTAGTCCTACTTAGATGAGAGTGTCCTGGTTCCAGCTAGAGGATAATGAGGGCAGAGGACTAAGAGGACTATCGCTTGGTGACCAGATGAGTGAGTGGTTGCACGACCAACGAAAATGTCAACATTCGTTAACACGTAGTTCTCTTGTTAAGGACATCACATCGCAGCCCTTGAATTGTTTATTTATTCATGAGTTGTAAAGATTGCTTACTTTGGATCGAGATCCAGGCATATGATTGGCTAGTTGCTGAGGTCGACCGCTAGGTAGGTCTCAGAAAGCTCCATGTCAGAGGTCCCTAAGCTCCTTCCGGCTTGAAGAACTGTCTTGCCATGTATTGTGGAGCCTCAAAGGCGAAGTAAAAGGAGGTCATATCATCGATGGAATGAATATCAGTGTTTTTTAATGTTTTCGTTGGCGAGAAAGGCCGAAGTGTCAAGAGCAATGCAAACATTGAATGCGACGTGGGACCAGGATCCTGCCTTTCTCGGCCACTTGCCCCGTCGCACCTGAAGCAGAGGTGACAGGTCACTACTACCTTGAGGATTGGGACTGCGGCATTAGTCAATGCTTGCCCCTGCAACTCTCATGCCTCCTTTCCAGGTACATTCGCCAACCCACACATCCTGTGTTCCACTCACGACTTGAATCCCAAATGTCAAATTGCTAGAGTGGCACAAGAGCTTCTCAAAAGTCATCCGAAGGCAGAACAAGACCTGCTTAACTACTGAGCTATGCGAAGGTATCTTACAAATTTTATTAAATACATACTGGGGCACTCGGTGCCCAAATGATCGCTCTATCCTACACGTGAAAAATGCACACCTCTTTGGTGTGTTCTGTCCGACTGGTGAGGTAGCTGGTAGGACACAAACACTAAACGTAGGTCCTCGCCTGATACGGAGGCGACACATCATTGTCTGAGGACCGGTCTTCATGAATGATGGTGTGCTCCTGCGTGACCATGATGTTCTTCCTGCTCTCACTCTTCTCCCCGCTCTCCAGCGTCTTTGCATCGTCTTCGTGGCGGTGGTAGCCGTGGCGCGCCATGCGGCCCGGAAGCGCGCTCAGCTCCGTCGGCTTGTTGGAGTAGGAACCCTTGGTCGACTCATTGCGCAGCCCGCTGAAGAGCGTGCGGAGCATAGGTAGCGATCCGGCGATGAGGGCAAGGTCGCACTCGAGGATGGTCCAGAGGATGATCTCGCCGAGGCCAACTGTCACAACGTTAGTGTTTGAGTAGAAGATAGACTCAACGCGTGCCTACCGAGATAGTTTGTGGTCGAGAAGTACGCGGTACCGTATGGTAGTCGAGCAATCGTGGCAATTGAGGCCAGGACACCGAGTGACAGGACTGCCGTCACGGCTATCTTCCTATTCCGCGTCATCTGCACATTCCTCAGCATGAGGAAAGGCAGGATCGCCGTCGTGAAATCGGTAACCAGGTTGATCGCCGAGACGACGAACGTGATGACGACACTGATGCTGTTAGGAAGACAGGTGCCCGGTTTCTCGCCCCATGCTCTCTCGATCGGTTGACACTGGGCGAGGACGTAGATGGTGACGAAGATGGCGACGACGCTGGTGACGGCCATCAAGACGTGGAGCAGCACACGTTGCCATTTGATCACGGCGATGCGCAGCAGCGTCAGGCAGATGCTACATTTGATGAAGACAAACCCGCTAAGGAAGAAGATCTGCCACAGAACGACGGACTGATTCACGTCAGAAGGAGTGCCAACAACAGCTAACTTCGACACGACGCACCTTGATCCCCTCCATATATATCGGACCAGTCACACCTCCTGGGATTTTGTCGTCAGGAGTACCCAGCCCAGTGAAGGTGCCATAAGCGATGACGGCATTGTGTGCCGTGTTAATTACCTATGCCGACATACCTGTCAGCATCAAATCGGGTCCTCCACACGAGTTGTCATTGCCACTTACGAAGCCAATACACATGAGCCAGTCCTCTATAGCAAAAATCCTCAGCCGGATGCGAATGGCCACTCGCAACGAGAGGACGATGAAGCTGAGGATGGTGAAGGTGATCGCGACCGCGAGGATGGACCTCGCGAGGCCGGTGGGCTCAATGGGATGCCAGCCAGCAGCTGGTGCCATCTTTGCTGTCAACGCTCAACACTCAATACTGCACTCGATACTGGTGATGTTGACACGACCGTGTAGAGGATCGAAAGTCGAGAACGGTTGTCGGACAGGAGACGGCATGGAGAGATCGAAAAGCTTGAATTCACCGGCGGGTATGTATAAGATATTAGGTACATGTACTACTGCCAGGCACCTTCTTCCCCCTAGTCCAGGGGAGATCATGGGTCGATCATTGAAGCATTTTGTCGTATTTCTGAAAATATGCGGTATTAAGGCACACAGCATATGCATAGAGTGCGCGGAGAGGAAAATCCAGGCCGCCGACAAATGGGGCAGCAAAGGATCTCCAGGCTCCTGATCATGCCAAGAACTTTTCCCGGTAGTTTGGCGAGAGGATTGTTGCTGCCATCCCAAGCAGGCCCCGCGGGAGATCCGCGTAGGAAGAGGCGTAGTCGGCAAATTTGATACACTAGTGTGGCACGGTGCCAAAGTTTTACACCTATGGTACCTATGGGGCTGGTGAAATTGAGCGCCATGCCAAAACCAGCGCTGGTGAAATTGAGCGCCATGCCAAAACCAGCGCTGGTGAAATTGAGCGCCATGCCAAAACCAGCGTGATTTCTTGCACAAAAACATAACTGGAGACCTGTCAATACCAGGCCCACAGGTAAAACACTTAACCATACCACCAAAGTACTCTTTACGGGGCAACTCAGGAGTCGAGGCGGTGAGGCCATCGACGTGTGAAACTGTGAAAGGGCATTCAAGTTGTATTCTGCGGCTTGGCGGGGTCAACATCATGTCTGACCAGTCTGATTGCTTACCGGGACTCGATGCCTGTCCCTTGGGCAGCAATTTGCACAGAGGCAAAGAGGGGTAACAGGCGGTCAGCAGCCTCGAGGAGAGACATCGCCTCGGACGCTCAATCAGTCCATCATCTCACGGCTGTTATAACTTAATAGTACGCCCCGAGGGCAAGGTCCACTACATCCTTCCTCACTTTGACTATCATCCGGAATCTTGGCCTATCTGATCTGACTCAACCACAAACAATGTCTGCGTGGGACGTGAAGGGAAAGTTCGCCGTCGTCACTGGCGCCGGCAGTGGTACGTTCTGGGCATCCATCCACCCGCAATGTCGAAACAGACGTCTGACTGAGCGCGGCGTCCCTTACAGGAATCAACCACGCCTTTGCGGAAACGCTGCTCAAAGCCGGCTGTTCCGTGATCTTCGCAGACATTGCGCTGCGGCCCGAGGCCGAAGCCACCATTGCCAAGTTTCCCCACCCGCCCAAAGAGGGCGCGCCGTCGGCCGTGTACCACAAGATGGACCAGTCCAACTGGGCCCAGATCTCCGAGACATGGGAGTTTGCCTTGAAGACTTTCGGCAGAGTTGACCTCTTGTGCCCGGGGGCCGGTGTTTGGTTCGTATTTCAACGTCTCGGCTTCCCATCACCCTGTACTTCTTGGGGGCCATCTGGCGTGACCCTCCTGAGCCGCGAAGAATAATAAGCTGCTGACCGCATGTGCCAAACGCCACCAGGGAGCCGCCGCACACCGCGTTCTGGAACGCCCCGGGCATCTCGCCGCTGGCCAAGGACGACCCCAACGGGTCGCCGGGCGTCTTTCAGATCTTCGCCATCAACGTCATGGGGCCGATCCGGTTCGCCCAGATCGCCATCGACTACTGGCTGCAGAACAAGATCGCCGGCAACCTACTTTTAATATCGTCCATGAGCGCCTACCTGCCCACCATCGGCACGCCGCTGTACAACGCCACCAAAGGCGCGCTCGCCAACTTCGCGATGAGCCTAGCGCAGATGAAGGCGCGCTGCAACATCCGCGTCAACGCCATGGCGCCCGCGACGACCTTCACCCCGGCCGTGGAGATGGAGTATTGCCTGGGCAAGGTGCGCGAGCAGGACATGAACATGACGGCAACCGAGTGCGCCGAGATCATGCTGCGCTTAGTGACGGAGCCCGAGTTTGGCGACGGACAGGTTGTCGAGGGCATGCAGTTCGGCACCAAGGAGAAGTCGGACGTGCGCGTGCGCGTCATCCCGTACAACCTGCTGCTGCCGCCGATTGACTTCAAGGGCGAGTTCAGCGGCAAGAACATCCTGGCGGAGGAGGAGAAGCTGTGGACGAAACTGCAATCGAAGGGCATGCAGCCTTGAATTGGCTCAGAAGGTCCAGAGAGTGTGACGCGTGCACAGTGGTTAGTTTTCTAGCCTAGTTACCCTATATACACCCGAGACAACATGATAGTCTTCTTCCAATGAATGTTCTACTCGTGCCTGCCCTCACTTTAATCGGAGTTCGCTTTAGCTCACCCACTAAGTGGGTGCTAACCACCGCAACGGTCCAAAACACTAGTCTCTGGATCACAGACTAAGATTCTGTGGGGGTGTGTGTGTTACGTGGCGTGCACCACTAAACCGGTGTGGCAGTGCGCCTGGGATTATCTCAGCGAGCTTTATCTCAGTACCACGTTTCGCCGATTGAATGTGCGCTTCTTAACAGGTGCAGCCTGCGCCAGCTGCGCTGCTTACACAATGTATCTTTTTACGCGCGGCCTTTATGGGGACTGCAGCCAATCAGGTGTCGAGAAGAACAATCGGCGAATACTGTTCGTTGGAGCACATTTTGGACCCACAAATACATACGCACGGCCATTTGACAGTCATGGCCAGTGCAGGCCAGCCGGCAACACCCCATGCGCCCCGCCGCAGGCGTGCCACTCCAACCCAACAGGTCTGACCTCGCTGAGATAAGACGGTTACGCTACCTGGTAACGGAACATTCGTCGTCATGCCACGCTAAGTACTTATGCCACAGTGAAACTGCAGCACGACAGAGGTGTGATACACTGCCATGTTGCTCCTGCAGGACCATCGGCTCTAGCAGTCGAGGGAAAAGTACACGGAAAGCCGATCACATGCCCATTCATCTACTCGCGTCAGGTACTCTTACCTGTGTTGATTATTACTTCTGTTGTGCCGTTTAGGCGTGGGACACAAGGCAGGTAATCCTTGAGCCAAATCCACGCATTGATCCATTCTGTGTCTAACCGTCTACTGGAGTACACATCAATCTTGAAGCTATTCTAAGCCAAGCCATATATATAGAAGGTCGGAATTGATGGAGATAAGGCACGAATCAACCCGAAACTGGTTTTTCCGGCCCCGCGCTGGGCTTTTGGGCTCCGGGCCGGTCAGGAGCCAGTAAAACTGTTTGCCCGCCGGGTACTGGCACAACTGAGGGGTAAAAAACATACAGGTACCTGTAACCAACAACAGACCTAAGCAACTGGCTCGCAAACGCAGGCTGGCAAACGGAAAAATCAGGCTTGAACCCCCTGACTTTGCTCATGCGTTGGCTGGATAGCAAATAGCAACTGGTTTAACGTCCCTCTTGGGTGTATATACCTGGCCAGTTGTCACGAACTAAGAAGGAGGAGACAGGCGCACTGGGACTGGCTGGGTCTCACGGAGTGGGCCCAGGAGGCCAGGGAGCCAATCAGGGCCGGGAGGGCGGTTTAGGACACGGGAAGGATCCAACGAGCCGCGGCCCCGCACGAACGGACCAATGGGATGGTGGACCGAACCAGAGGGTACGGTCCTGCCATGTACACAGTTAACACATGGATGGCAACCATGAGCCTGCCAAAACCCATGAGTAGTATATAAGACCACACAGTAGTGGCAGTGTAGATAGTTCCTTTGTTACGGCAGTAAGCAATATAAGTGCTTGAGCAGTTCTACAGTCTTGTGTTCAAACCACCTTTGAAGCATCAGCAACCTCCCCCCTCCCAAGAGATACCTTCTGTCTGTATCTTACAGCGTGGACACAGGACTGTCACACCAGTACATCTCCTTCTCTTGATCCTTTCAGCCGTGATCTTCCCTTAAGTCTCCCATTGAGTCATACCTTAGTCTAGTCCTCTCTCTTCAACATAAGAACAAACCTCTGTCTGTTTCCTCGTGAATATCCTCAAATTTGAGCTCGAATTCGGCCTCTGCTTTTGTTTAGGAGTGGACTGATTATGATGGCTGCATTGACCCACCCATATGGCTGTTTGGGGGGCCGGCCATCAACCCATGCATTTCAGCGCTTGGTGAATTGTGGGAATAGAGTTCCTACCCTGGTTGGACACAGGATTGTCAAACAATGGCAACAACTGGGGATCAAGCACAATTGCGTGCAAGTCAAAACCAGCTTGTACGGATTGTCTGTTTGCGGTGTGCTCGCGGGCATTGGCCGCCGCCTATTTATTCGCTCTTGACCACCTTCAGCCTGCCCATTGCATTTCCTTCGGTATAAGCACCACGGAAATACAGTCAGTCAGCCACGAGAATACAGTCAGTCAGCCACGAGATTCTCTTACTCAACACCAATCGGCTACTTCGCTACCCTCTAACATTACACTACATCTCAGACAACAGCGATGGACAGCTGTACTCACGGGGCAGGAGACATAGTGTCTGTCTCAGATCGCGCAACTGCTGCCGGAAATCTGGTTACACTGCTTACCCGAATGCTCACGGATGATACGACTCGTGCGGGCATCTCTCCAGCAACGACAGCGCCGGCCCAGCGGCCAGAACAGACTGCTCTACCAACTAGCAGCTGCAGAGAAATTATATCCGCCATGCAGGCTCTCGTCCCTACCTTAATCCCCGACAAGCCCATTTTCGCAACGTTCCACGATGGCCAGGTGCATGACCCACTCGGCGGCGGCTCTTATGCCTTTCAGAACGATATCATCGGGCCCGTCGTGTCTGCACTCATGAACGATGAGGCCCTCCTGAACGGCAACGGCGAGAAGCGCGCTCTGAATACTTCGGGCGCGCGGCTTCCGACTCGCCCCATTCATCCATGCCGGAGTACAGCCCAACAACTCGCCTCACGCTGGCACGCTTGTCGTCTTCTGCTATGCCTTCTCGCTCGCTCGAGGGATCCGTGATCGAATGCATGTCTTGGCGGCCAATGCAGGCAGAAAGCCACCGCCCGTCTCAGTAGAGATGACCTTTGTAGACACCGCGCCGGTCAAGGGTCAGGGGGTCGAGATTGGCGGGATACAGTACCAAAGGTCGTACAGGGAGAACCCTGGAGCCTTCTACTCACATCTGGGCGATTACCAAGAGGTGCTTCACCTCCTGTCCGCCTGGTCCGATATCCCCTTTACGACCAGCGGAACGTGTACGACGAGAACAGCCAGAACGAAAATAATGTGTCGCCCTCCGCCGCCGCCGCTCACGACGCCACAATCACCTTCCACTGTCCGCATCATGGCCCGCACACCATCTGCGTCTCCAACCCAGCCGACGTGGCACGCCTGGAAGCGAACGCGCCGCTACGGAATCTCATCCGCAGTATGAGCCACCTGCTCGACGCCAGCGCGCATCACGTGCGCATCACGGGCGCGGACTACGCCGGCATGTACCAGGAGGCATTCCTGTACCGCCCGCTGGCGGCCTGGGCAGCGGCCACTGGCATGGCGGCAGGGCGGACACCTCACATCCTGTACTCGCCGCTGATCGTGGATTGGAGCAGCGCGAAACTGTCCAAGTCGCTGTATGTCCGCGAGGGCGGGTACAAGGCGATGAAGCTGCTCGGGACTGACGGGCTGTGCAGCCTCGCGGAGTTAAAGAGGCAATTCAACGGCAACGGTGCAGAGGGTCTGAAGGCGATCTGGGAGGAGGTAGAGAAGTGGGTGAAGGATCCAAAGAAGTTGTTCAGGACGTTTTCGGTCGAGTATTTACAGAGGATCATCATGAAGGAGTAGGTAGTGTGTACCTTAGTGAAAGTAAAGTTGCCAGTGAATGCAACGCGCGCAGGGATCACGGGGTACGTTGAAAAGGGAGCAGAGATGGCTCCCTAACGCTGGCGCATCTATTACGATGGCGCTTAAGGAACGCCGGCGTTGAAAAGGGAAGCTTTTACCCCACACCGGATCGATAGATAGCTAATCAGCCTCGCGCTTGTCCAGGCCTCATCACGAGAACCGAACTTGGCGCCGTCATGAAAGCCTTGGGGCTTAATGCCACCGACGAAGAGCTCGACGATATGATCAACGAGGTCGACCTCGATCGAACCGGCTCGGTGGATCTCGACGGTACCATCCCCCCACTCTCTCATCTCACATCACATGATTAGCTGACACGCGACTCCCAGAGTTCGTCAAGATGATGACCCGTGGAAACGAAACCCGCAAATTTTGAGCAGGAAATGCTGGCCGCGTTCAAGGTCTTTGATACAGACAGCAGTGTCACGATCGATGCGCACGAGATCTCAAAGGTCATGGAATCTTTTGGCGAGAAGCTGAGTGATGAGGAACTGCAGATTATGATGGAAGAAGTTGATAAGGATGACAATGGGTCTATTGATTGTACGTTCACACGCTATCGGTGCTGCGAGATGAGCTTATAAGAGGGGAAGGCTAACGCGGTTGTGTAGATGAGGAGTTTGTCAACTTTTTCTTGTCGAAGTGAAGACTTGAGTGGGAGTTCGAGAAAGTCAATCGATGGTGCGAGTAATGAGATTGCATCGTGGAAAAGTACAGATTTGCGTTTCTACAGCTACAGAATACCTCCTGCTCTTTCGGGAACCTTTTCTCTTTCTTCATCTTTTGTTGACTTCTCTCGGCGGATCTGGCGATAACGTGTACCAGAGGCTACTCTTTTCCATCTTCCGCACCTCCAGCTCCACGACTCTTGACGATCTTGTTGGGTTGACTCTCACTTGTCTTCTTATATATCGCGGAGGTTGCGTGGTTCCAGGAGGCGGTAGGGCAGTCCTCAGCAAGGCGGGCATCTAAGGAACACATTTTGACTCTTCCTCTTCAAACTTCCTTCTCAACACTGCGTTCTTAATTCTTGTTCCCACCCCTGCAAAGTGTATCATCCACCAGTAATATATCATCTACCCCTACTATTCCAATCGCGTCGCTTTCTGCATGTGCATCATTAACCGCGCGATCTAGAGAAGGCCTTGCATTCTCATCCAGCGGAACCTCAACATCGGTCATTTGCTGGGCCAACTGTTGTGCCCTCTTCCACAACTTAAACCAAATCATCGCTCCAATAGCCGCTAAAAGCACCGCCGCAGAAACAATAGCTATGATAGTCTTCCCCGGGTTTCCCAAGAACTGGTTATCAATATGTTCGATAGACCACGGGTAGCAGTCCGACTTGACAGTGATGTAAATCCCGAGGCCCACGTAGAGGAACGGAATCACCCAATTCATATACTTCTCCACCAACCGTAGAACATGCTTCTGCCCCATTAACAACCATGCCGCGAAGCACCACACGCCGAGCAGGATGTAGTACACAACCACATAAACAGCTATCTCTGCGCCCTTCGCTTGCGAAAACAGAGGTACGTATGTCCCGATATTATCTCCCCCATTCATCACGGTGATAACCGAGACTTTAAATATACTCTTCATACCCGCAATCCTCGATTTCCCCGCTTCCTCTTCCTCCTCGGTAGGGAAGACAACCTCGAGTAATTTCCATACTCCGAGCAATATAGGCAAGAGACCGAGGAAGCCAATCGGTTCAGAGGGAAGGGCGAGTGAGAGGCCAAACCCGATCATGCTGATGATTACGATTATCGTGAAGCCGAGGTATTGGCCGATGGTGATCTTGAGGGGGGAGAGGGTGGCGCTGGTGGTTGCTTCGGCGAAGAAAGTTACGAGGACGAAGAGGTCGTCGATGTTGGTTATGGCGAAGGTACTGCATGCTGTTCCTACTGACTTGCCGAACTGCATGATGGCGGGAAGAGCGGCGGTAGAAGGCAGAAGTGTAGGGGAGCAGTATTGACGGGCGAGAGTCGCTAGCACATAAACGACAAACAGGAGATGTTGAGAGGACGTAGAAAGAAGCTTGATCGATTGAAGTTTGGGGAATATTGCTTAATCGTTGAGGGATATACCGCTTCTTTTCAGTGAGACGAGAAAAAGCTAGATCTCGCGCTAGTGAGACCGCTCACCCCACATTTTCACTCCTATTCTGTTCTCGCATCGGTGGTTTGCTTTTTCTGAGACCAGTCAATCGACGCTGCTAAGATTTCTTGGAACTGATTTGGCTTAGTGAGCCCGCAATCTACTTGTTTTAAGTATCTAAGCGATTTAGTTACAGATGATCTGCCATTACCTTTTTCTCGTCTCACTGAAAAGAAGCGGTAGACGTGGACATGTGGACGTGTGGGTGCAGAGAAGATTGCCGCCGTGGCAGCCTTACAGTCGACCTTATGGTTTAGCCTGGGGCTCGGATCAGGTGGCTGCGCAGAAGGTGAAACTAAGGTGGCTGTGTGCATGCATGACGCCAAGCTAGTCTCTGGATCATAGACTCAATTTCTGAGGGAATATGTCTCTGTTGTTACGGGCGTGCACTGCGTGCGCGTGCGTGTGCGCTGCGCGCACCGCTATGTGGCGGAGCGCTTAGGACTTAGCCAGTGCCCACGTACTATAGGGACGCTAAAAATTTCCGTTAGAATTAAGTCTGTAGCAAGTTGGTCGTTTTTCGCAATATGTGCAATAAAAATGAGGGCGTCTCGGGGGACTGTAAGAACCGTCTAATGGGACTGTAGGTGTTGGATTGACCGGAGTAAGCAGTGAGGCGCCCAAGAAAGGAAGACCCCTTGACTGCGTGGAAGCAGTGGATCTGGCCAACAGGAAGCCATGGAAGCCATGGAAGCCACTGAAGTCATGGAATGGGCGCTTAGCGCAGGAGATAGGGAGCGCCCGGGAGCTAGAGAAGTCTAATTGGCCGGTTGGCCCGAAGGCCCACAAATGTGGATGAATGATGATCCATTGATAGAACGGCTGTTCCAAAGCTCCCTCCCATATAGACTGCGCAGGCTAGCAATTAGCCAGCCAGAAGACAGAACACAAGCAAGACACTACTTTTGACCTCAATTAAACGTGTGCAAGTAAGCCGTGACTTCCAATAGTTATGAGCCCGGTCCGCAGACGACTTCCACTGCGTTGATACAACAGTCTACCGCTTCCAAGCACACAATACGCAACAAGCAACCATGTCAACAAACGACAAGAAGGTCTTCCTCACCAGCGCCAAGGACTGGGAAGAATGGGACGACCAGTTCAAAACCAGGGCAGGCTCTGCCCATGTGTGGGACAAGATCGATCCTGACTTCGTCGGGAGAGAGGAGTTCCTCACCATGCCGTTGAAGCCCCAGGTGGGCATCTTCGAGAAAAGGATAATGGCTCTAAGACCCTCGGGAGCCGCAGGGCCATCAGGATCAGGATCAGGGCGGCCGTCAGGGATCCGCCCAATGAGAGGATCGTCAACTACTGTTAACGACAGCTCTGCAACTACGACCTCAGAGGAGCTGGATCTGAGCGGCCCCCCAGCCAGGAGCATTGCAGAGCTCACAGCAGAAGGCCGTTCCAACTACCAGACGGCTATGGCTACATATAGACAAGAGAAGGAAGACTGCGAAAAGGAGATTGAGCGCGTTAGACGTCTTAAGGATTGGGTCGTTTCAACGATCAGCGCATATCTGGTCAAGACTTCATGCCCACCTAGGGGCACCCTTGACAAATAGAGTACTGGATCCAGTCTTTCAACATGACATACCGCGTGAAGATCGAAAGAGGCACTCTCGACTACCGCGAACTCACTAACGCAGTCAACAGGCAACTGCTCACCATGAACAACAAGACCAAACCCGAGGTGGGAAAAGGCTCCTTCCATAATAGTTAATGACAAGACAATGAGAGCGAGGGAGAAGACCACCGAAAGAAGAGAAACAACAAAAGGAAGCCATCCCAGGCCCACTTATGGACATTTGGCTGCAAAGCTTATACCCTTACCACGGAAGCTATGAAGCGGGAAAACCGCAAACGACGCATGAATCCTAAGGCCTGGATCAGCTATCTGATCAGCTACAATTCGACGAACGTTTACCGCATTTAGAACCCAGCGCTCAATAAGGTCGTGGTTACAAGAGACGTGATCGTCGATGAGAAAAGCTTCTTTAACGGGAACCTTTAGAAAATGCGAGACGATATTCGGCAAGTCGATCTAGAAGCCCTGGCCGAATGGCTCCAACAGAACGGAGAGTAAGAAAACCAAGATGAGCAAGTCCAACCGTTAGAGGAAGATTTTTAGGAAGTAAGAGACCTAGAGGACTTTACAGAAAGCGAATCTAAGGCGTAAGAAGCGACTGAGAATATTAATGCTAGACTGCAAGAAGTAATTAATCAAGGCTTCAGGGATCAGCTAGGGTCGAAAGAGTATACAGAGGCCAGATTTAAGCTTCTTCTTACTCCACCACCCTCACCACTGGCAGCAATGCTGGCAGCTGTAATAACCTCGCTGGAGAAGCCGCCCTTTTTAAACCCTAAAGGACGCTCTATGGAAAAGGAAGAAGCAGTGGATCAATTAAGGCGGGAAGAAGGGAAACAAACCTTAATGCCTCAACTGGGCGTAAGCTAATTAAGGTTGCAAGAAAAGACGATACTCTAACTGGGCCGTGGCGCAGGCTAATTAAGGTTAGAGGTTCTTAACAGTAATGTTGAGAGAATACAGCTGGGCGCAAGCTAATTAAGGCTGGAAATGAGCACTAAGAGCTAACTGGGCGTAAGCTAATCAAGGTTGGAGCATACCTTAGCTGCTTTAAAGATGCACTACATGGAATGCTGGCAGAGCGCCTTCTTCGCAGGGACCCGGGCAGGAAAGGTAGTTGATCTAAGACAGAAGGTCTTTACAAAAGCTATCGTGGAAAGGTTGTTAAGGAAGCCTCGGTCACTGCATCGTAGAGACCTCCCACCACCTCTAAAGAGCTATAGAGAGCTTGAGAACCACCCTTTAGGAAGACTGTTTAAAGAAGCAGAGAAAGTACATTTGCAAAGCCATAAGGACATGAAGTCCTGAGTGGAAATCAGCTTAAGAAACTTAAGAGCTAGAGGACAGAAGATCTTAAACTGCAAGTGGGTATATATATATAAATTTAACAAGCATGGCAGGTTCAATAAGGCTAAGGCGAGGCTCGTTGTAAGAGGCGATTAACAGCTTCTCGACCCTCACGCAAGCAGCTATGCGGCGACCCTGGCAGGAAGATCCTTTCAAACGCTGATCGCCATCGCGGCTCAGTACGATCTCGAGCTACTACAATATGATGTAGTTAATGCTTTCATGAACGCAGAACTCGATGAAGAGGTGTTCATAAAGATGCCTCCTAGCTATCGAAAGGCTGGAACAATACTTAAACTCAGGAAGGCGCTATATGGTCTGCGGCGCTCACCACTACTTTAGCAATGATCACTCACCTAGACCCTATGCAAACTCGGTTTCCAACCAATACCACATGAACCCTGTTGCTTCATTAAGGATAGAGTGCTCCTTTTCTTCTACGTTGACGATATGACCCTAACTATTAGATTGACTAGAGTAAGCAGTGAGGCGCCTAGGAAAGGAAGACCCATTAACTGCGTGGAAGTAGTGGATCTGATTAATAGGAAGCCATGGAAGCCATGGAAGCCACTGAAGTCATGGAATGGGCGCTCCGCGTAGGAGATAGGGAGCGCCCGGGAGCTAAAGAAGTCTAATTAGCCGATCAGCCTAAAGGCCTATAAAAGTAGATAAATAATGATCCATTAATAGAACGGCTATTCCGAAGCTCCCTCCTATATAGACTGCGCTGGCTAGCAATTGGTTAGCTAGGAGACAGAATACAAGCAAGACACTACTTTTAACCTTAATTAAACGTGTGTAAGTAAGCCGTGACTTTTAACAGTTATAAGCTCGGCTCGCAGATAACTTCCCCTACATTAACACCACAGTCTACTGCTTATAAGCACTTAATAACAACACTAAAATAACCATGTTAATAAACGATAAGAAGATCTTCCTCGCTAGCTTTAAGACTAGGAGGATTAGAACGACGAGTTTAAAACCAGGGCAGACACAGCTTAACTATAAGATAAGATTAATCTCGAAACTTACGACTAAGAGGAATTCCTTATTAAGCCTGAGAGACTATAGGTGGGAGCATATAAAAAGAGGAAGGAACTCGGCTTACTAAATAATTTATAGAGCATTATAGAGCTCTCGTTTAAAGGACGAGCAAACTACTAAGTGGCACTCTCGCTTTATAAATAAGACTAAGCTAACTATAATAAAGAGACTAATAGGATTAAAGCCTTTAAGAATTAAGTTACGTTAATAATTAGCTTACATCTCGTTAGACCCTTATATCCTACTAGAACTAGTATCGAAGAATAGTATAATAGCCTGAAGCTTTAAGTAAGAAGGATGAAAGCAGAAGAAAAGAAGTTTGCTCGAAGCAATTATTAACAAGCGGTTAAACCGCTTACGAAGCTGCCTTACAATATAAGCAAATGGATTTTAAAATGAAAGTAAGCATTCTATAAAGTAAGGCTAAATGTTATGCTTAAAGTTTAAAGCACGGAAGACTGGTTTAACAACTTTAAAAAGGTGATTAAAGGATCAGACTTAAAGTAAAAGTATTAAATTTAAGCTTTTAACATAATAAACTATAAGAAGATCGAGAAAAGCACTCTTAACTACCGTAAACTCATTAACGTAATTAACAGACAGTTGCTCACTATAAACACTAATAACAAGCTTAAACCCGAGGTGGGAAAAGGCTCCTTCCATAATCGCTAGCGATAAGACGATGAGAGCGAGGGAGAAGATAATAGAAAAAGGAGAAGTAATAAAAGGAAGCATTTAACGGGGGACAAGTTTAATAATAGGCTTAAGTGCAGCGCGTGCAGGCAACTATACCACTCATTAGAAAGATGCTACTACGTGTTCCTTAAGCTAGCCTTAAACTCGTTTAAACTATTTAATAAAATATAATAATAAGTAGATAAGGCCCTTAAGGAGGATGAAAAACTAAAGAAAGAGGTTAAGGAGCTAAGGAGATAGAAGAAGATGAAGAAGGAGGATCTTAAAGGCTCGACCGATGATTTAAAATAAAAGGAGCACTCTTTAAAGCACTCCTAACTGCTTAAGAGGATAATAAAGATTAAGGCAAGCTTTATAACTATAAAGGGAGCAGCGTTTATAACCTAATCCTACCCCTTTATACACTCGGTAATACTTAACTTTAAATCCACCCTTTATATTTTTAATTAAATAAGCTGCTTCCTAAAGTTTAAAAGGGCGGCATAAAGCGACTGCATTTAAGCAGGCGACCATTAAATACCTATTTAAGGATACGGTAAAGTAGATATTAAGATTTAAACATTAACCGGAAAAGAATAACTTCTGCGCTTATACGACGTGGCGTACTGTGAAGAAATTGCTTATAACTTAGTTTCCTTATAAAAGCTACGTAAAAGAGGGTTTTATTAAGATAATAGATTAAATCTTACGCTCTTAAAATAATTAAACGGATTAATTTTATGCGCCTTAACCGAATAATACGGCTAATTCGTAATAAAGTACATTTTAAAAGACGTTAATAAAGTAACCTTTTATGCACGTAAGAACTAATTTAATACATAAACTAAGAGAAAGCTTATAAGAGCAGATGCGCTTAAATAGCACCTCCGTCTTAATTACTTAAGTTTAAAAGCTCTCGAGCACCTTATTAATAGTTCTTAAAGGGTGCGAATTAAAGGCATTATAATAATAAAATGTAACGTATGTGCATAAGGAAAAATAAAGCGTTAAATAAGGCATTACCTTAAGGAGCTACGCGAGGGAGTAAGAGAAAGATTAACGATTAATTTTCACGATTACGAAGAAGATTAACCCCGTTATTTTAACTAAATGCTAATAACATGTTATATAACTAGCTATATATAAGACTTTTACTTAAAAGATCGAACCGCGGCATTAATTATTACCGCGTTAAAAATCCTATTAAGCTTACTAAAACGTTATTTAAAGTTAAAGTTATCGAATACGATAATAAAATAGTTACTATTAAACTTAAAGTAAAACACTTTATTAAGCTTTAAAGCATTAAAATCGAGCCTTCACCTCTTTATATGTAAGCATTAAATAGCGGCGTTAAACGCTTAAAGGGTGTAGTAATAAATAAGATACGCTTAATAAGAGTAGGAGTAAAGCTCTTAAGCTAACTTTAAAGAGAGATATTAAGAACTATAGTATATTTATTAAACTATATGTTAAGATATAAGAACGGATAAAAAACTTTATTCGAAAGCTTTCATTTAAAGGATAAGGAGTAAAGGAAGCTACCTTAAGCTTACTTATAAACATTTAGCTGTAAAGCTTACGCCCTTATTATGGAAGCTATAAAGCGGGAAAATCGTAAATAACGCATGAATCTTAAAGCTTAAATTAGCTATTTAATCGATTATAATTCGATAAACGTTTACTGTATTTAAAACTTAACGCTTAATAAGGTCGTGGTTATAAAAGACGTGATTATTAATAAGAAAAGCTTCTTTAATAAGAACCTGTTAGAAAGTACGGGGCAAGACCGGAGTTTCTAACATAAGCACGGAGGTTCCGGGTACGTAAGACCCACCGAAGGATCTATTAAGAAGCAAAGAAGCTGTTAGATACACAAGTTAAACTGTGCCTTAAGAAAGGATGTCACGTGATAAGCCGCAGGCCGGAAGCAGTGGAGCGGGCGCTTAAGGAATGCCGGCGCCTGAGGAATGCCGGCGCTTAAGGAATGCGGGCGCATTTGGCCTATAACGCATGGAATGGAGTGCTTCCGGCAGATAAAGAAGCTAATTAGCGTAAACGGAAGGACTCTGATCCATTACGCTCTTCTTTATTCCAAACCTATTTATATAGCTTATAAAACGGCTAAAAACGGCCTGCTAGATAGTTAATTAAGAAGAGGACAATTAATTAACTTTATTCCATAACTCCGTACTTTTTAACAATTAAGAGTCTCAGTCTTAATCGAAACAAAGTAACAACCTACCTTTCTACCTACTTAATTAAACCTTTCACTAATTAACACCACGATACTTAATAATCTGTTAAAGATAATAAAGGCCGAGGACCTTACGACCGATAAAGTCTTAAAGGAAACCTCGGACTAAGAAGACTGGTCCTTAAAGTTTAAAAACCGAGTGAAAGGCTTAAACCTAACTTCGAAGATCTTTAATAATAACCCCTTCTTAAGAAAGCTAATAGAAGTTTAATTTTCAGCGTTCCCGACTAAAGCAGTAAAAGCCGCTGCCGCCGCTGCTAGCGGTGCAGCTAGAACGGGATTTAGAAAAAGAACTAAGGCGCATACTGTAGCCTTAAACATTAAAGAGCCATAAGCCCTTATAAACCTGACCGATGAAGGCTAAGCTTAATTTCTTAAGGCAGATTAATTTATGGCTAAAAAGAATAAGCTGTATGCAGTAAAGAGAGAAAGGATTAGAAAACTAAGGGAGTAAGTGGAGAAAACAATATACGTTAAATGGTATAAGCTATGTTATAAAGAGGAGATGGAAGTGGACGAGTAGTATAAAGAACTGAAGATACTTTTAATGCTTACTCCAGTTCTTTAAAAGAAACAAGTAGAAATTAATTACCGGAAGATGCTTAACACTCCCGTTACTTAAGCGAATGCTAAGTCTTAGCTAAACTCTTAAAAGGAAGCGATAGTTAACTATATCGATAAAGGAGCCCTTTAATCGACATTTACCTAAACGTATAATTTAAAGTGTGCGTTAATAAGGGGAGGATTAACTTAAGCGGACTATTAATATAACGGATAACTCGAAAACGGAGCAATCGAGAACGACGAACTTAGTTACTTAACTGTAATAAGATACTTTTAACGAAAGATCGAATATAAAATTTAAGAAGAACGCGCGGCTTTAAAGGCGACGAAAGGAGCATTTAGCTTAACATTCGCTTACAACTTAATGTCCTTACGCTAGCTTTAAAAGCATGGGATTTATTAGGACATTAAGCTTAGCTAAAACGTTCTTAAACGATTAAATGGTTATCTCTTATGCTACCTTCACGATAAATACGATTAATACGTTTTAAAGGACTTACCTTAACACTTTCCCTTAGGAGCGTTCGCTATACGCTAAAATAAGTTTAACTCGGCCATAATTAGAAAACCTTAGAAACGGTTCGTAAAAATATAGCATTTACGGCTCGGGCACCTTAAGCTATAAGTTATAAATAACTTAGTAAGCAATGTAAAAGGAGGAAAGGTGTATACGAACTTATAAGGAATCTTAATGGTTAAATATAACAGTTATAAGAGTGTAAAACTCCGTAAGAAAATCCGTAAGTACTTAAGAGAGACTCCTTAAGAACTTAAAGTGGTATTAACAATCGACTTTCACGACTTCGAAGCCGATAAGGATAAATATACCTTTATAATGCTTATTACTTATAAGGCAATAAGATATATATAAGACTATTACTTAAAGGATCGCACTATTAAGACAATTATATTAGCACTTAAATAATTCTTCACGATAATGGAACGCTAGTTTTAAATTAGATTAAAGGTTATTTAATGCGATAACGAGATCGTTACCATTAAACCGAAAGTAGCGGAATACATCGAGGGGCTAAGGATTAAGCTCGAACCTTCCGCCCCGTATACTTAAGCTTAAAACGGGGGAGCCGAACGGGCCGGAGCAGTGTATAAATAAAAAGTTCTCGTTATAACTCTTAATACTGATCTCTTAACTACATCGCTATAACGATATATTAAGGAGGCGGCAGTGTATCTCTTAAATAAGACGCTTAAATATTTTAATAAGTAGAAGACGCTTTACGAAAGGTTCCACACCCTTATAAATGCTTAAAGAACTAGCTTAAAGCTAATGGATCGAACCCCCGACATTACTTATCTTAAGGTATATAGTTATAAGGTTTTTTACTTATCTTCGAAAGCTTAAAAGAAGTAAGAGCGCCGTAAGAGGTTCGAATTAAAGGCGTTTATAAGGTACTTAATAAGTTACACCTTATTTAACAGTTATAAAATTTAAGACCCCCGGAACAGTAAAATTATCCACTCTTAAAACGTGGATTTTAACGAAAACGAGGTCTTTATTAATAATCTTAAGCAGTAAAAGATAGATTTAAGTATAGTTAACGAGGAACATTTAAAATAATTAATTAAACGTGCCGCTAAGTTAATTAAAGAAAGGGATAACGAAAGCACTTAAAAAGACGACGGTTTTTAAGTATTAAATTCCGAAGCTAAAGGAGACACGAAGTAGCCCGAACTAAATAAGGATCACTTAAAAAATAACCTTAATAAGTATACCTTAACTCGGTTTAAACTATACCCCTCCCTTAATTTTTCTTTAAAAGCTTCCCTTAAAGCAGCGATGCTTACAGTAAGCGAAAAGCTTAAAGATACTTATATATTATTTAAAGATTTTAAACCTTAAATAGCTGCATTCTTAACTGAAGCGTTAACTTAATTAAACCCTTATTATAAACATAAGTTTAAGGCCGAGGCCCTTTAATATTACCGGAAGGTTAAGAATCTCCCTTAAGCCCCCCGAAATTACACTTAAGCTATATAGTATAAGGAGAAGAAAGAATAAATATCCGTTATAAAGAAGCACTTAGGGTTAGGGTTAGGTTAGGTTTAGGTTAGGGTTAGGGTTAGGGTTAGGGTTAGGGTTAGGTTAGGGTTAGGGTTAGGTTAGGGTTAGGGTTAGGTTAGGGTTAGGTTAGGGTTAGGGTTAGGTTAGGGTTAGGGTTAGGGTTAGGGTTAGGGTTAGGGTTAGG
>MU854023.1:0-34978 GCA_033297225.1 Diplogelasinospora grovesii | reverse complement strand
AGGACTTCTTTCCGTCTCTCGGTGATCCTTTCTTCGATATCCTTTAAGTTCATCTGCTCCAGGAAGCTTTCCCATGCTCCTTTTAGCAGCGCCTTAATCATCCTATCGGCCATCATCTCGGCACTTCTAGTATAATAAACTGTGATGTTTCCTCTTTAGACTTCTTAGCGTAACTAGTGGTTATGAATATCCACGTGCCGTAAGTTAGTCTTAAGGGTAGCGATCTCTGCGTGCACCAGCCTAATGGTTTATAAGTTATCATACTCTATTCGAATGCGTGCGTCGATTTCAACCCCCAGTTCCTTAAGCAATCTGCTTATAAAGAGTGCTTCCTTCGCGGCTTGTAACAGGGCTAGTAGTTCAGCCTCTGTTATAAACGTTATAACCGTATCTTGCTTGTTAGCCCTCTATCCAATCATCCCTCCAAACAGCTTCATTGCGTAGGCTTAAGAGCTCTTTCGATTGACCGTATTGTCGGCAAATGAAGCATCACTAGCGACTCGGAAATCGTTTTCTCCGCCGTATTAAAGCGCTAAATACCTCGTTTCCTGTAAGTACAGGAGCACCCTATCTGCCGCGGCCTAGTATTTAGGTCCCGAATTGATTGCAAAGCTAACCTCGAAACTACGAAGGCAACGTCGGGCTGTATAATCACCGTTACGTACAGCAAGGAACCCACTTTCCGTAGGTACATAATAATGTCGGTCTTATTAGCTAAGCCTTCGAAAGGGAGGAGCTCTTCTTTAGCTATTAGGGTACTCGCTACCTGCTTTGTTTACGCTAGATTAGCGATCTTCTCGATATAGGATAATTAGGATAACTAGATAAGCTTCTTTTCTCTGTCTCTAAGCACATTAATGCTTAGGAACTACTGCAGTTCTTTTCCTTTAATAAGCTTATAGCTTTGCTTCAGTTATTTAATTAGGGAGAGGGCTTTAGATCGGTCTTTCTCGTGGAACGTAAGGGTTATGTCGTTAACGTAAAAGAATAAGAGCACTTTATCCTTACTGAAATAATAAGGTTTATATAGTATCGGTTAGAAACCGAGTTTACGTAGGGTTTAAGTAAGGGATCATTATTAAAGTAGTGGTGACCGCCGTAAACTATATAGCGCCTTCCTTAATCTAAGTATTATTCCAGCCTTTCGATAGCCGGGAGGCATCTTTATAAATACCTCTTCGTCGAGTTCTACGTTCACGAACGCGTTTATTACGTCGTATTACAGTAGCTCGAGATCGTATCGGGCGATAATAGCGATTAACATTCGAAAGGACCTTCCTGTTAAGGTCGCTACGTAACTGCTTACGTAAGGGTTAAGAAGCTGCTAGTCGCCTCTTATAACGAGCCTTACCTTAACCTTTTCGAACCTGCTATGCTTATTAAATTTATATACGTATACTTACTTATAATTTAAGATCTTTTATCCTCTCGTGCTTAAGTCTTTAAAACTGATTTCTACTTAAGACTTTATATCCTTATAGCTTTATAAATATACTGTCTTTACTTCTTTAAATAGTCTTCTTAAAGGGTAATTCTTAAGTTCTTTATAGCTCTTTAAAGGTAAGGGGAGATCCTTATGATGCAGCGACTAAGGCTTTCTTAATAACCTTTCCACGATAACTTTTATAAGGACCCTTTTCTTAATATCCACTACCTCTCTTACGCGGGTCCTTATAAAGAAGGCTCCTTACTAACAGTCTATATAATATATCTTTAAAGCAGCTAAGGTATACTTTAACCTTATTTAGCTTACGCTTAATTAGTCCTTAATGCCTTTTCTTAGCTGTAATTAGCTTACGCTTAACTGTATCCTCTTAACATTACTGTTAAGAACCTCCTGCTTAATTTAGTTTACGCCTTAACCCAGCTAAAGTATCTAGTTTTCCTTTAACCTTATTTAGCTTACGCTTAGTTATAGTATCTCTTTAATAGAGTTAAGTATTAAGGTTTATTTCCCTTCTTCCCGCCTTAATGGATCTACCGCTCCCTCCTTTCCTATAAAGCGTCCTTTAAGGTTTAAAAAAGACGGTTTCTTTAACGAGGTTATTATAGCTGCTAGCATTACTGCTAGTGGAGATAGTAGCGGAGTAAGAAGAAGCTCGAATCTAACCTTTATATACTCTTTCGACCTTAGCTAATCCTTAAAGCCTTAATCGGCCGCTTCTTACGGACCGGCATTAGTATTCTTAATCGCTTCTTACTTACTAATATCGGTTTTTATAAAGTCCTTTAAGTCTCTCACTTCTTAAAAGTCTTCTTTTAATAGCAGGACTTACTTATCTTAGTTTTTTAACGTTCCATTCTTTTAAAGCTATTCGGTTAAGGCTTTTAAATTAACTTATTAAATATCGTCTCGTATTTTTTAAATGTTCCTATTAAACAAGCTTTTCTTATTAAAGATCACGTCTCTTATAACCATAACCTTATTAAGCGCTAAGTTCTAAATACGATAAACGTTCGTCGAGTTATAGCCGATTAAATAGCCGATTTAAGCCTTAAGGTTTATGCGTTATTTACGGTTTTCCCGCTTTATTACTTCCGTAGTGAGGGTGAAAGCTTTACAGCTAAATATCTGTAAGTAAGCTTAAAATAGCTTCCTTTACTCCTTATCCTTTAAGTGGAAGCTTTCGAATAAGGTTTTCCATCCGTTCTTATATCTTAATGTATGGTTTAATAGGTATACCGCAGTTCTTAATATCTCTTTTTAAAGTTTACTTAAGAGCTTCGCTCCTAACCTTATTAAGCGCATCTTAACTGTCACCATACCCCTTAAGCGTTTAACGCCACCATTTAGCGCTTACGTATAAGGAGGTAAAGGCTCGAGTTTAATATTCTATAGCTTAATGAACTATTTCACTTCGGGTTTAATAGTAACCATCTCGTTATCGTATTCGATCACCTTAACTTTAATCCCGTATTAGCGTTCTAAAATGCTTAATAAGATCCTTAGCGCGGTAATGATTAACGCCGTGGTTCGGTCTTTTAAATAGAAGTCCTACACGTAGCTAGTCGTGCGGCATGTAACCAGCATTTAGCTAGAATAGCCGTCTTAGTCTTCTTCGTAGTCGTGGAAATTGATAGCTAGTCTTTCTCCTACTCCCTCGCGTAGCTCCTTAAGGTAACGCCGTATTTAGCGCTTTATTTTCCCTTGTGCGTAAGCGTCACATTCTGCCGTTATAATGCCCTTAATGCGCACCCCTTAAGAACTATTAATAAGGTGCTCGAGAGCTCTTAAGCCTAGGTGTCCGAGACGAAGGTGCTATTTAAGCGCGTTTACGCTTATAGGCCTTTTCTTAGTTTACGTGTTAAACTGGTTCCTACGTGCGTAAAAGGTCGCTTTATTAACGTCTTTTAAGATATACTCCATTACGAATTAACCATATCATTCGGTTAAAGCGTATAAGACTGACCCGTTTAATCGTTTTAAGAGCGTGGGATCTCGTTTATTGTCTTAATAGAAACCCCCTTTTCGTAGCTTTTATAAGGAAACCAGGTTATAAGCAATTTCTTCGCAGTACGCTACGTCGTATAAGCGTAAAAGTCGTTATTTTCCAGCTAGTGTTTAAATCTTAATATTCACTTCGCCGTATCCTTAAATCAGTATTTAATAGTTACTTGCTTAAATGCAGTCGCCTTACGCCGCCCTTTTAAACTTTAAGAAACGACTTATTTAGTTAAAAATGTAGAGGGTGGACTTAAAGTTAAGTATTACCGAGTGTATAAGAGGGTAGGATTAGGTTATAAACGCTGCTCCCTTCGTGATATAAAGCTTGCTTTAATCTCTGCTATCCTCTTAAGCAGTTAAGAGCGCTTTAAAGAGTGCTCCTTCTATTTAAGATCATCGGTCGAGCTTATAAAGTCCTCCTTCTTCGTCTTTTTCTGTCTCCGCAGCTCTTTAACCTCCTTCTTTAGCTTTTCATCCTCCTTAAGGGCCTTATCTGTTTGTTCTTATATTCTGTTATACAGTTTAAATGAGTTTAAGGCTAGCTTAAGAAACACGTAATAACACCTTTTTAACGAGTGGAATAGTAACTTGCACGCTTTACACTTCGGCTTATCATTAGACTTCTCCCCCGTTAAGTGCTTCCTTTTATTACTTCTCTTCTTTCTACTATCTTCTCCCTCGCTCTTATCATCTTATCGCTAGCGATTATGGAAGGAGCCTTTTCCCACCTCGGGTTTAAGCTTATTTTCGGTCTTCATTATAAGCAACTGTCTATTAACTACGTTAATAAGCTCGCGGTAGCTAAGAGTGCCTTTCTCGATCTTCCACTAGTTAGTTATGTTAAAAGCTTAGATCCAGTACTTCCACTCTAGGTCTGATCCTTTAATCGCCTTTTCGAAGTCGTTAAACCAATCTTCCGTATGCTGGACTTTAGGCACATCGTTTAGCCTTACTTTATAAAACGCCTGTTCCTATTCTATAAGCTACTTGCTCATGTTACGAGGCAACTTCGTAAGCGGCTTAACTGCTTGCTTATAATTAATACGAACAGTTTTCCTTTCTTCTGCTTCCGTCCTTCCCACCTGCTCTTTTAGGCTGGAATACTATTCGTTAATGCCTTTTCTTATAGGACACGAGGTCTTAATGAGATGTAAGCTGATTGTTAACGTTACTTAGCTCTTAAGGGTCCTAATTCGGTCGATCTCTTTATCGTAGTCAGCCTGGTCTTGTTTATAGAGCGAGAGCGCCACTTAATAGTTTACTCGTCCTTCGGACGAAAGCTTTACGATGCTCTTTGGTTCTATAAGTAGGCCGAGGTCCTTCCTCTTTTCGTAAGCGCCCACGTTCGGTCTGTCAGGCTTCGTAAGGAAGTTTTCCTGATCGTAAATCTCAGGATTAATCTTGTCCCACAGTTAAGCTGCGTCCGCCTTAGCTTTAAACTTATCATTCCATTCCTCCTAGTCCTTAGAGCTGGCCAGTGTTGCCATCGCCGTGCTGCGGCCCGAGCCGACGCAAGAGATCCCCAGGCGATCGGGTTGGCCCGACGCCCCCCAGAAGCCGCATGGCAAGTCGGATGGCGGATTCTGGCGTCGGGTCCCGTGTCTCGTCGTCCTAGCGGCTACAGGAGCCTGTGGAATCGTGTTGGTACAAGGCGTTGTGGGCTGGCTAGCCAAGAAGTTGGACGAGACACTGGAGGACGAGATATGGGACGTAGCACGGCGCGAGGACATGAGGCGGGATGAGTCGGAAGCGGAGCTGCCAGAGTCAGTGGCATGGTTTAAGTGCTTGCGTCGGTCTGGCCCCTGATCAACCCAGACCTTTTCGCGTCCTTGGTCGACACGCTGGAGGACGTCATGCAGGCCTCACTGGCCAGAGTCGTTCGCATGGTGAGTGTCGATGATCTTGGCCAAGGCAGTGAGGCGATCCGGATCCTGGGTGTCAAGTGGCTTCCCTCGGGAGCTGCTCGTCAGTCGGTCGATGCGCAAGGAAACCCAAGGCCAGCCAAGGAAAATGACCGGGCGGCCCCGGGCGAGGGGCAGATTGATAACGCCGACAATAGCAAGCGCGGCGATGGACAGGACAATAATATGGGCGGAGGCAGCTCGCGGGCTGCTGGGGGAGACGAGCAGACACAACAGGAGCAGGAGATGATGCGCGAGGGAATGGAGGCCGAGGAAGGCGATTTTGTCAACGTGGAGCTCGGGTTTGCCTACAGGGCAAGATCATCAGGCAGGTCTATCAAGCGCAAAGCAAAGAACGCCCACTTCTATCTCAAGTTCTATCTCCCGCTGGGCGTTGCGGTGCCCGTCTGGGTCGAACTGCGAGGCATCGTGGGCATCATCCGTGTCCGTCTGCAACTCACGCCGGACCCGCCGTTCTTCAGCCTCTGCACCGTGACGTTCCTGGGCCAGCCCCGCGCAGATATCCAAAGTCACTGACGCTCGATCTCAAAGACATGCTTGTTGGCGACGACTTCAAAAAGGACACGTTGGCTCGCGGGGTCGTTCTCGTCTACATCAAGCAGGCCCGTGGGTTTAAGGAGGGTGATGGCGGCATCGGACCCTTGCGTGGATCCAGCGATGCGTACGTGAGTGTCTCGTGGGGCAAGTTCGGAAAGCCCATAGCTTCGACCCGCGTCATCGCCGACGAGCAGGAGCCGAACTGGAACGAGTGGGCCTCTCTCCTCGTAACGCCTAATGAACTCAACGCGGAAGAGACCATCCGATTGCAGATCTGGGATTCGGACAAGTACACCGCCGACGATAATCTAGGGCGGGTCGAGCTCAGCCTAAAAGAGCTGATAAGTGGCGCAGAGACCAAGAACCGCATATGTGACCGAGAGGACGAGCTGAGGGCAAAAGATCCGGGCGAAAAGATGCCGGGCACGCTGACATAGTCTGTTGGCTACTTCTCCAAGACGCATATACAGCAGTGTCAACTCGACGAGCAGACGCTGGATTCGAAGATGCGGAGCGCAGAACAGCTCAAGGCGAAGGTGTCCGAGACGGCAGCATCGAAACTACGGGAGGCCAAGGCATCCGAGGACGAGTCTGACGAGCTGCATCGGTAGACCGCGCGGGATTACAAGGCGGAGGAAGTCGCCATGGCCATTTCTTCCCCGCCCCCGGACAGCTTCCCCAGCGGCATTCTGGGCATCCAGATCCATAACATCACAGGCCTCGAGGTTGCGAGGCTCAACCGCAAGAGACCACAGGGCGATGGCGAGGAAAGAGAAGACGGGGCGGAGCAGGCTGACGAGCATCCCGACAGCTACTGCGTCATCGTTCTGAACCACGGCAAGATTTACCGCACACGGACGAAGCCCAAGAATTCCAAGCCCTTTTTCAATGCTGGGACGGAGCGGTTTGTCAAGGACTGGAGGAATGCCGAAGTGATCATCAGCGTGCGAGACAATCGCGAGGGAGAGGACAACCCCCTGCTGGGCATTGTATATCTGCTCTTGCGGAGGGTGTTTGAGCATCGGAGCCAAGTCATGGAGGTCTACCCATTGGCTGGAGGCATTGGCTATGGGAGAATTGGGATTAGCATGGTCTGGCGGAGTGTCGAGCTGACGATGCCGCAGGAGCTGATGGGTTGGGACTACGGCACGCTCGAGGTGAAGGCCCCCAAGAGTGTCAGCGGGATACCCTGAGGTCGTGCAAGCTCAAGCTCAAGACCAAGATTGGTAAAGCCACCATGCACCGCTCGGGAGATGACGGATGGAGACACAGGGGGCGGCAGAATAACGGCAGTGTTTTCCTTGCCGTGGTAAAGTGATACGCCACTGCGCTGATGGTCGAGTTCCGCCACTCATCCCTTGTCTCGGACAGCAATCCTGCACTGGCCGTATTCTGGCTGAGCGAGATACCAGACGAAGAGGAACGGACTGTCCGTCTGCCGATTTGGAAGGGCGGCAAGGCCAATCTCAAGCGGGCGCGCAGTTGTTGCGACTATCAGGGTCTCGAGACTAACGAAAAGCCAATTGGTGAGATCGAGCTGTCCGTACGATTCTGGAGAGGGCTGAGTGGCTTTCATAAAGACTATGCAGCCAAATCACGCCATGGCGAGGCCGGTTCGGACTCGGCCGTGGATCCAGGAGGAGATTCGGAAGCGGAGTCTGTTGCCAGCAGAACGGCACAAGGCGGGCGCGCGAACGAGAGATTCGATTCCCAGGACAAGGATACAGCGGAGGCAGACAAGCGCAAAATGCTCCGAGGCGGTGCTACGAGTGGCCAGGCCAGCCAGGATGGCGGCACAAGCACCGCAAAGAAGTTGCCCAGCCAGCTTAAAGCTCAAGCGGCATCGTGGCGGGATGGTCTAAGCGAAGGCCACGATGACGGGAGTTGGGGAGCGATAGCACAGATACAGGACTATAAGAAACACCACAAGCAGCTGCATAGGCAACATAGAGGCGTCATGCAGTGGAGGACAGCACGGACACTGGATTGGATGGCCGGCAAGGTCAAGGAAGGCGCAGGCAAAGTGGGGGAGCTATTCGAGCATGGGGAGAAAGACCAGGGAATTGAAACCGAGGTGTAATGCGCACATGTACTTCCATCTGTTGAGATTGTCGATGCGCCCAGACAAGCGCCCAGACATGTCATATGCGAAAACATCAAAACATACAAATTGCCATACATACGCGCGCATAATTGTACATGCACGTGCCTAGTACGCAGGTGCCAGTACGAAGCCAGAACAATTGCCAGAGAGTGTATCTGCTTGAATTTCCGTGGAAGCTCATGGCGAGTCTAAACCCAGAGCAAACGTAGCGTTAAAGAATGATCATTGACGACTCGTCAATGACTCGGACTTTAGGCAGCGCCGTTCTATGTACCTCCGAGTCCTTACTTCACTACATAGATAGATACCTTGGATATATCGTTCTATGACGAGGTTCAGAAATTGCAACATCGTACCTGGTACGCTTACGCTTCTTGCGCTAGGCGGCAAGACGTCAAGCTAATTCAACACACCCGTTTCCATCTCGCGCGGCAAACAGTGATGCGCGTGAGCTCGAGTTGCAGACACCAAGAGCAATGCGCCTCGCTCCCTTGCCGCGCAGTTCAGCTGCACCGATCCACTTGACTCGACGCCCTCTGGATACGAGATTCTGTTACGACGATCATCGACCGAGTAGTTATCTCATCCCTGATGATTAGATGGCGCCGGGGCGTACTCGGGTCCAACCAAGATGAAATAAAAGCACCCTGATTTCGTCCGTCAGATTACTCGGTTCAGTCAGCTTAGCTGATCCATCGTGCATGGGTGTGCGACCCGGTGTTTTACCTAACGCAGCTAGGTATGTAGGCGTTAGAATTACAGTATACAGTAACGGCTCAGGTATAAAAACCTGGCGCGTCGGTTGGGAGGACTGAACCCTCTTTATCACAAAACAGCCATCACTCTTCTTTTGCCTTGATCACCGCCATCCCTACCACAACTTCACAGGATGCACCTGACGATCCTCTTCACGATGCTGCTTGTAGCAGTTGCTCCCGGCGCCCATGCGGATAGCGGCAAGACGACACGGTACTGGGACTGCTGCAAGCCGTCGTGCTCATGGTCTGGTAAGGCGCAGGTGTCGGAGCCTGTTGTTACATGCAACCAGCAGGACCAGCTTGTCGTCGATCCCAACGCGGCATCTGCATGCGGCGGTGGATCGGCGTACATGTGCAGCGACCAGAGCCCCTGGGCCATAAGCGACAGCCTGTCGTACGGTTTCGCTGCGGCCAAGCTGGCGGGGAAAGGTGAACGCGACTGGTGCTGTGCTTGCTATAAGTACGCCTACCTACCTACGTAACTTGATACAGCACCCTTCATTTCAAGTTGATCATCGTCTGGAGTTGCCTCGACTGGGGATGAACAAGGCTAAAAAGCTTTCCTCTTATAGGTTGACATTTACGTCCACCTCCATCGCAGGCAAGCAGATGATTGTCCAAGTTACCAATACGGGCGGGGATCTGAACGAGAATCACTTCGACATTGCCATGCCCGGCGGCGGCGTCGGCCAGTTCAACGGCTGCAGTGCCCAGTGGGGAAATATTAACCTCGGCAACCAATATGGCGGCTTCACAGACCGCTCGCAGTGCGCCGCGTTGCCCGGTCCTTGGCAGCGCGGCTGTTATTGGCGCTTCGACTGGTTCCAGAATGCCGACAACCCGTCGGTTGAGTTCCAGGAGGTGTCATGTCCGCAGGAAATGATTGACCGGACTGGGTGTGGTCGGTGGAGTTAGACGTGATGACTAGATGGCAAGTTGAGAGGGACTCAGGTTACACCACTGACCAGGGTGCCCACAGTAGTGTTTGGTGCTTCACGGGGCATCGCGGCATTCAACATGCGCGAGAATATGACAAAGTCCTTTAGCCTAGTGGTAATGGAAAGCCCAGCGGTCGTTGAGATTAGACCGAAAAGATTGCAAAAAATCACAGTTTACCTACCTTAAGCATGAGTGGAAAGTCGAATGTGGAAAGCACTAGATATATGGTTTGAACTTTGTGGGGACCGATATACTACCCCTAAAGAGACAACGATGTCGAGGAGGCATGCAACGACCCACACCAGAATAACAAGCCTGGCCTACCTGCTTAGGCAGGCTCTCTTGGGTTGCTGGGACAATTTGTGCCAACGCAGCAGGTGACTGACCGGCAATGACGCCCACGTCACAGTAGCATGTGATGGGCAGACTGAAGCCATCTCCAGTGACCGCCAAGCGTTTATGGCTACGGGTATCCTCACAGTCATAATATCGGCAAATCATGGGGAGAGAGGGAGGGAGGGCATACACGTAGGACACGTCGATATCAAATGTGAAATCATTGAAGCTGGGCTGCCAGACGAATGACGCCTCGATCTTGGACTCGTCGGCGACGACCCGGCGACCACCGCCAAATTCGACTACCGGGATGTTGCCGGCCCAGCCTTGCGGCACGGCAATCTCAATTGGGACTCAGTGAAGTCGCATAGGAATCATCCTACACTGTAAAGAGCCTCTCGGGAGTCCACCGGAATTCCTCGGCGCTTGACCCATGCATCACCTTCCTGTTCGCGTTCAATAGAATCGCTGACGGTGTGGCACGGCGATTGAAGTCCGTGAAGATAATCCCCGATTAACCTGTATAAATCCTGTCGCATCGCACGTTTTCTTACCAAGAACCGGTTGCCCCAGGTTGAGTCGTCAATTTCGGTGGTCTGCTGCTACCCCAACCGAGTGCAGCTTTTGCGGAGGAATATATTGAACCCAACTTTACGTGACATCTGTTGTCAACTTCCTGAACCATTTAAGAAGCAATCCTATCTAACCTGAGCCCTTGCAGAGTTACATCTAAGGAACCTTCTACTCAAGCCGAACACAATTCGGCTTACCCCGGTCTCAAGTGAACTGAGAAGCTGCATTTCTGTAGTGGCTTTATGGCGTGGTATCTTGCTCGTACTAGCGAGGCAGACAGCCTTGAAAGGGCCTCTCGATTAGTAAGATAAGGTACTACGTACTGTAGTTTCACTACGTAAGTACCCTCCCTGACCAAAGAAAAAAGCAGACTCACAAAACATTCACGAATGTAAGCCACAACCAATTTCGGATATGCGATCGTGCGTGGCTACATGTGGTAAATGCGCTCGTGTTCGCGGGTGAGGGGAAGATTGTAGAGATCAAATCAACGGCAGCCGTGACCCTCGGATAAATTCTCACCCAAACATCGGGAGCCCGTACGTTATCACTGATGCGAGGATACATTGTAGCTGATGAGAGGTGTTGATACGTACGACAAGCACCTTAAGGTCCATAGCTACGTACCTAACTATGTGAATCTGCGGACGCAGCTCTGAAAACAGAGAAGCGGCACAGAGAGCCTCGTCGGCCCACCAGACGCAACGATGCAGTTTTCCGCATACGCGTGTCGGCCTCCCACATTAACCAAGGCGATACACGAACTCACAGCCAACTGTTGTTGTGTAAATGAGCAATCGAGCGGATTGAAGGCCTCATGGGAGCATAGAGGCCTTCTGTGTCAACGTGGAGGCGCATGTATGGTGGGGTGCTAATCATGATGCGTTCCGCCCGTAAGCCCCTCTGGCGGTGTGGCCTTTCAGAGCTCAGTATTTATAGCCTGGGTGTCAAGGCAAGGGCGAGCTCTTTGTCAGGGAGAATGGAACAGGCCAAACGATACTGTATACACGGCACAATCTTTGAGGAATCTCCGTTCAACATACCTAGATTTCAACTTCTTTACGCACCACCCGACTCACAGCCCACTGGTCTTATGACAATGGACATTGAAGGTGGGCCTTGGAGCAGTTCTTTACGCGTGCCAACGCTTTGCCTATTATTGACGACCGCTGGCAGACGATGTAGTTCTGTATGGCGGGGTGGTACCTGTTACGCCCAAGGCAGTGCGACGGTTCCGAGAGCCCGTGATCTTCCTCGTTGCTCTAAACCTCAATCACAAGCGGAACTTGAAGCGAAACAATGATGCGCCTCGAAGTCTTGAATCAGAGACTGACGAAGTGTTTCATAACTTCGTCTGCAAACTCGGCCAAATTTGCGACTGGCGGCCTGGTGGTGATACGGTCACGTCGTTTGCTGTCCAACAGCATCCTGACAAGGTCGAATACGTCTTTGGCTGCAACTACCGCCGGCCGATACCGCTGCGCACGGTCCATGGTTTTATCACGTCAATTCTTGAGACTCTGAGAGATGTTCGCGAGATCGAGAATGAGGAACAGCAAGACGTCTTCGAGAGTAGCTTACTGCGTGATATCCTAGAGCACAGCCGCAGCCGGGTCAAATGTTATCTCAATGGCCTCGCAGCTTCCACTGAAGCTTGTATCGATCTTTGCAAGGCTGAGAACACAAAGCAAGGTGAGCATCATGTTAAAACATTGGTTACGGCATGCGGATACCCAACTAAGAACTAGTCTTTCTTTAGCCCACGAGCATCGAGAGCGGTTTTGCCACATACGTGATGCGGTTGCGCTGGCAAGCCAAGCCGATTCTGATGAAGACGATAGTAAGTCGAAACGACTCCAGCTCAACAACTTGGATTTATTATTTCACTGGGGTCTCTAACCTGAGAACATGGCCACTCAGTTTTCGAACACATCGAATCCCTGCTCGAACAACTCCAGCGCCTCCAGTCCACTCGCCGCTTCGCATTGTTCGTCCGCCAGAGGGCCGCTGACGACAGGGCGAGAAATACCGAGCCTTGGCGCGAATTCAATCACCATTGTGGCCGTTTAATCTCATATAAACGCGCCATCCAAGTTTTCATGGATGCGGCATTGATTTGGCCCGAGCTGTTTGACAAATTCGAGGTCACGGCTGTACCGTCGAGCGCCCGAGACAGGATTCTTATGGATGGGAATCCGCCGTCAGCCGTTGACATCATTAATCGCATGAAGCTGCCTCCCGAGGACGCTGCTAGCTGTATCAAGGTGGCCGAGAACCTCCAGCAGATGCTTGGACTGGATTCGGTGATCAAGGAGCAGTGGAATAACCGGAACGCACGGCTTACTGTGCACGCCGAAGTTTTAGTTCACAACTATCTGGAGCGTATCGGGGGTACCAGGCCCGAGCGGTTCTTCAACAACTGGCGCTTCGTTGGCAGCAGCAAGCCAACCTGCCGCCTATGCCACTACTACTTCTTGTCGCACGGAGGCGGTGTTGAGGTCCGGGGCACAAGCGGCAACCTGTATGCCAACTGGCGTATGCCCGATTACGCGGATGTGCATGGGTGCCGCACGGAGGCTGGTGCGGCTCAGAAACGGCTAGAACTGATGCAGGCCATTTCCACGCGCATCAAACAAGAAGTGGCGAGAACGCTAAAGGAGGGCGTCACGAATACGAGGACTCACGATTCAAGTACCTCGATGACATCACGGAGTCTTCAAGTTGCACGGCTTGGCGGCTCGCTCGTGACTCAGACAGCCCCGGGCGGACAAAGGACTCTGGGTCGCCAAGCCCGTGGCCCCGTAGATGTTAATAGCGAGGATTCGGAGCTCGAGGTAGTTGAGTCTGGGGACGGGGTGGAGGCTGGTGGGGAGACCGACGATGAGAGGGAGGCAGAGAGTCGAGTGGAGGGCTAGAGGAATGGAGGTGTTTAACGAAGGTATCCCTTGTTTGAATACAACTTTGACTTTGAAATGTCATGTTTACTGTCTGCGACTACGATGCACTCCCTACAGGTATGCCCCGGTAACACTTGAGCAATGTTTACAATTACATGTGAAGTATGCACCTTAAATCGGAGGCGTGGTTGGTCTCTTTTGTCCAGATACTGAGGGTAAGTACCTTAGGTTACAGTCATATAGAGGACTCAGGCGCGTGATTTTTCTTTTCACCCATGATTACGCATTGTGGGAGAGCCGCGAAACTTAAGACACGCGTTACTTTACCTAGATTATTACAGATCGTCCCACCTATGCCTGCGACCAGTGGGCGTGGCAACATGAGATGAACCGTATCGCAGACACTTCAATCGAAGTGCTGAGCAATCCCAAACAGTTCCTCCTCAGCAAAAGATTATCTAGCAGCCAAAAAGGCGTTGCTTGCAGTGTACCTAGCGCACGGTATGCATGGCATCCATCCAATACCAGGCAGCGACACCGATTGCGGCTATTCCACCCACAGAAAGCGCGTTGCTGAGGACTTTCTGTATCCCCTTCTTTCTCCACAGCCTTGCTCGCTCGCCGAACTCGTCTCTCTGGGGGAACAAGCCCTCGTGCTAGCCGGTTACTGCGTGATCGAGAAATGTCATTACATGCAGGTATCTTATGGTCAACCTGCCTCGGCAGAGCATCATTGGACATTCGAAAGGTTTGGTGACTTACTGCTTGTCATAAGTCCGGAACGCCTCTTCGTCGTCGTCGATGTTGCCACTTGGCCACCACAGCGATATCCATGCTTCGGTCATGCGACGAAAGTGCCACATGGTCGGGTCGAGATACTGAAACAGGGTCGCAGGAAACCGTCCCTGTTCTTTGGCGGCCTTGATGACTGTCTTCTTCATGGATGTGAGCCAGGCCTGAGGCTCGCGCGTTATCAGGACGAACTTAGCGTCGGGGTACGCGCGGACGAGATCCTCGATGAAGAACGGCACGCAAGCAGCCTAGACACGCAATGCCTCCAAACGTCAGTCGGGGCGAGCGCTCTCACGTGCGGAGTGAGGAGTCCGGCTGATACGCACATCGTACTCGCCCAAGAGCTTGTCGAAATCAGCCCTCGAGTACCTCCCTCGGTCTGTCCGAACGGCCCTCGTGGCTTCGCCCACCATCTTGAGGTGCGGGATGCCGTTTGGGAGCATCTCAACAACGTGATAAGGCTTGAACCCGAGAATCTTGAGGGCCGTGTACAATCCATTTGTACCGTTGCTATAATTACAGCCATGGTCAGTGGACTGCCGAAGGGACACCTGGGCATTGAATGCTAAGGTAGCTGCACAGAGACACATCATGCGCTGGGTTTGACGGGCCACCGCGCACCACATACCGACTCATAGTAAGGGACACAACCTTCATATATCTCGGCTTTTCTGGAGCCGGAAGGGAGTCCACAAATCTCGACATGATGAGATGAATGGCGTTGTCGCGTGCCGCGGTTTGTAATATAGCAGAGATGAAAGCGACAAGGAGATGTCCTTTGGCTGTGAGCGGAGAATGTTTGGTTTCGGATATCCGTGCTGTGATACGGTACAACCGCAACGTGGCAGCTATATACGTACCTTACCGCAGCCCAATCCGATGAGCCCTGGCAGCCTCGCACTGGCAGGTCCTTCCTTTTTGCGGGGCGTCGGTGTGTGATTGTTCATTGCCGCCTTGGCGGTTGATCCAATGAAGGAAGTTTGCTGATTGTGTGGGTGAGATCTGCACAGATGCGGCCCGCGGACCAACCTGAACTCCTAGTCGCCAGCATGATATCACGTGGATCGAGTGTGTACTTATTGGCCCTGGTCTCGCTGGACGTTGCACACCGACCTAATTCACGTGCTTCCATCTTGCAGTGCCACTTTCTATCTCGCTCAATGCATGAGACTTATGCTACAGCTACCTAAAGAGCGTGGTATTGGCTAAGGCTAGTACATAAACACACAGCCAGCGAGCCGCCACCCAATGCAGTGCGGAATGCTTGTGGCATCATGCATGGTGAGATTTTCTCTGTCTCGATATTTCAATCACACATGCAGTTGCACTACTAAACCGACATCCGATCGTTGCATGTTCGAGCGCTGCGTAGTAGTAGTAATAGTAGTATTGTTTAACGTCAGATGTGATCTACGGGCCGGACTGCTGCGTTAACAGCAGAGCGCCCGGATCTCCATATAGATAAGCTCTCCTAAGGGGCATAAGACGTGTGCAGCTACCTAGCTATTATACATGATAGGAATACATCGTTTTAAGTAATAATATAAAGGACAGAGCGATAAGTTCAGTAAGTAGGTTAAACTACCATATTAAGGGAGTTATAATGTGCCTGCTATTTAAGCTAGCCGCATTCTAAATGATTTATTAATATTAAAACCATTAGAGTCTTTAACTATTCATTTCTTAAGCGGGGTCATTATTATCTTTAATGTCATTCGCGTAACTTATTTAGCTTATAGGGGGGCTATCTGAGCTAGCTTAAGCACCTCCGCGCAGTAACTTATAAGATAAAAGCCGTTATAACTATATTAAATTAAAGGGCTTCTTAAAGGAGCTTCCTTAAAGGAGTTTCCTTTAAAAGGTTTAAAAGCGTTTAAGAATTAAGGGTATATCTCGATATAAAATTTCGTTCCGTTAATTAAGTTATTAAATAATTATAAGTTTAATAAGATTCATTATAAGGCTTCCTTCATAAGGATTAAAGGGCCTTTCTTCCACTTCTTTATAAAGTTAAGTTATTACTTCTTTTACCATTAAGCTTTTTAACATTAAAAAAAGTAGTTTAAAGTTTTATCCCACCCGTAAAAGTAGGTAACATATACATTTATATAATTAAACCTTTAATGATAAGACTTAAAATCCTTATAGCTTAAATAAGCTATTAATAGAAAGTATTTACCTTACTTCTTTACTTATTATATATCGAAATTAAGCTTCGGCCGTAATTTCATAACCTTTTTAATATACATTAATAGTTTTTAGTAAAAGACTCTCTTAATTAACTCATCGTATTATTATTAACATTAAAATAAATTATTATGTTAATTGAGAATAGTGCGTGCGTTAATAATTTATGGATAACTTTAATTCTTAATTACGTATTATTATAATTAATTAGAAGGCGTAGAGAATAAATAAACTTAATATAAAAAGAAAATTCTTTATATTTTAAAGATATTAACATTAAAACATTCGGATATATAAACATTCGTAAGGAGTTTTAAAATAGTGTCTGGAAAAAAAAATTTAAAACTCTAAGGAATCAAACCTTATAACTTCATTTTATCTGGTATTTAAAGTGAGAAACCCGAGTAAGGACTGCCGCTTTAAGTTTATTTTACCACTTTTATTACTATAATATATACTTTAATACGCCGTTACTTATTAACGATTATTAATTAAATAGGTTGCTTAATAATACCTTTTCCTTAAAATAGCCTCGCTTTAAGTAAGCATTTTAAAAAGGGCTTAAGATTTTTAATAATAAAGAATATAAGCTTCCTTATAAAGCTATCTTAATAATTAAGCCTTATTAATTATTAACTTAAGTATACTTATTATATATTAAATCTTAAAATCTTAAAGTTTATTAATTATTACTTTAATAAATATAATAGCCCTTTAAAAAAAGCTTAAGATCTTTAATAATAAAGAATATAAGCTTTCTTATGAAGCTATCTTAATAATTAGTTCTTAATAACTATTAACTTAAGCATCTTATTATATATCTAATAAGCTGCTTAATAACACCTTTTCAGCATTTAAATAAGTAAAAAGTGTTTAGTTTTATTTACTCCACTTTATCATTATAAATATATAAAGTAATAATTAATAAGTAAATATATTTTTAAAATAAGTTAAATTAAAAGCTTTATTATTAATTATTAAATAACGTAAAAGGCTCTTAATATATTTAAAACTTTACGAAAATAACTAGCTTTTATATATTAAGGTTAAAAAATAATAATGGTATTAAAGGTATATTATTAAAATATAAATATCAGTAAAATTCTTCTTATATTATTTATCTTATTAAAGTTCGATATAATTCTCTTATATAACTATATAACTTATAAATAAAAAAACCATTATAATAATTAAAAAATAAAAATATAATAAAGAGAAAAGAAAGGTAAATATAATGTTTAAGTAAAAACCCTTTATATTTTTAAGGATTAAAGAAAAATAAATATTAATATATAAATATAATAGCTTTAATAATAAGTATAATATATATTATATTAATTTACTTAATATTATATAATATTATAGTTTACTTTAATAATAATAAAAATATTTTATATAAGTAAAGTGATATTTATAATATAAATATTATAAATTATATTAATAATAAAAATATTAAGTACCATATAGTTTATTTAGTTACTTTATTAAAGCGTAACTTAAGCTTAAGAGTTAATAATATATACTTTAAAACGAGAAAAAATAAACTTAATTTAAAAATAAAATCCTTTATATTTTAAAGATATTAATATTAAAATATAAAGATATATAAATATTCGTAAAGAGTTTAAAAATAACGTGCGAAAAAAAGAAATAAAAACTTTAACGAATTAAACCTTATAACTTCATTTTATTTAGTGTTTAAAGTAAGAAACCCGAGTAAAGATTACCACTTTAAGTCTATCTTATTACCTTTATTACTATAATATATACCTTAATATATTATTCCTTATTAACTATTATTAATTAAATAAGCTACTTAATAATACTTTTTCTTTAAAATAGCCTTGCTTTAAGTAAGCATTTAAAAAAGGTAAAAGGTATTTAGTTTTATTTAGTTTACCTTATTATAGTAAATATAAAAGGTAATAATTAATAAGTAAATATACTTTTAAAATAAATTAAATTAAAACCTTTATTATCAGTTATTAAATAACGTAAAAAGCTTTTAATATATAATATAACTTATCCTTAAGAGCTATATAAGCTTAGTTAAGGCTGTTATAAC
The DNA here is from genome assembly GCA_033297225.1 of Diplogelasinospora grovesii. NCBI lineage: Eukaryota > Fungi > Ascomycota > Sordariomycetes > Sordariales > Diplogelasinosporaceae > Diplogelasinospora > Diplogelasinospora grovesii. The sequence continues at coordinate 16,423 of MU854023.1, read as the reverse complement.
TTAGTAAATAGCACTATATCTTAACGAGTAGAGGTAATCTTTTAAATTAATAGTGATAAATAAGATACCTCTTATCCTTAAAGGATATAAACGTGAAATTATATTATATATATAAAAAGGCGTCGGTGATTACTAGGCAGCTACTAGGAAATTATTAGCTTTTAATGCGATAATTCATAATGAATTCGTAATAAAAGTGACATTTATACGCCAGTGAATTTATAATGAAAGTAAGGTCCGTGCATTAATAAATTCATAATGAAAGCATTATAAATTCATAGCGCGTGTATAGAGGAATTTGTAACGAATTCTTTATAAAGTAATAAAGCTTTACCTTATTTATTCATAGCTTATACGCCTTAATGTATATTAAATGCCGTTAAGGCGAAGAAAAATACTTCATCTGCAAAGTATTATAATAATAAAAGTATATATAAAATAAGATAACCTTAAGCTATACCCGCATTATAATATATTTTAACGATTTACATTATACGTATAAATAAGAAAATCTTAAGCTTTAAAAGGTAAATAAGAAAATTATATGCCTTAAAAGGTAAATAAGAAAATTATATGCTTTAAAAGGTTATAAAAAAGGGGAAATGAATTAGAGGGGTAGCTTTAAATTATAACTATAACCTCATTTAATATCTCCTATTCATCATTATTATTTAATCTTATAAGTAAAAGTAACATAACGTAAACCTTTTCTATAAAGCATATTTTATTAATTAATTAAAGTTATTACTTATTAATTTTAAAGTAGTTAAATACTTTATAATTATTAAACGTATAAATTTAAGACTTAATAATTTAAGTTACGTTATTCGAGTTATATTTATTCGTAATAATAAGCGTTATTTATTATTCCTTCGTTAGCTTTTTATTTTTAATAATAATGATAAGTAGCTTTATAAGTTTTAAAAGCTTTTAAACTAAGTAAAAGAACGTAACTTTCATATTAATGCTTTTAATTATATTAAGAATTTTCTCTTTAATAAAGGCGATAATACTTTAAGTGGTCTTCCCCGTTATTTTAGAAGTTAAGTTTTTAAAGATTATTATATAAATAATTTACCCCTTATATATATGTTAAATCTTTTAAAGCTTCTTATTAATAAGTAAATATTAATAAAGGTTAACGGTGATTAATAATACTTATTCGGACTTAAAGTCTTAACTCGGCATAATAAATAGTTAACGTTTAAGGTTTATTACATTAAGTTCATTTATAAGTATTCCGCGTTTATAAATGTTAACGTTTAGCTTAATAAGTATTTAAGTCGATGTTTTTAATCTTTTCATTAACTTACTTAATATGCATAATATAGCACGTATTATATTTAAGTTTATAAAGAAGCTTATTAGTTTTATTATTATAATATATTTATTATAAATTAATTTAATCTTAAAGTTTATTTACTTATTTATAAGCTCTACTCCTTATCTCGTAATAATAATATTAATCACTTTAAACTTCCCATTATTTATTAGCTTTTTTAATTATTTAAATATTTAAATTATAAAGTATATGTTCTTAATAGTCTTAACATTTATTTTTATAAATGTAACATTAATTTCTTACGCGGTAATAATAATATTAATACTAATTACTTATAGTTACTTATTTATAATTTAATGGCTTTTATCATCTCGACGTTTTAAAGTTATTATTTCGTTTAATGATATAAGGTTTTATACGTGTTTCTCTAGTGTTTATAGTTCTTAAGGGGCTAAAGTTTAACTGCGTTTTTTAACTTTATTATAGTTTTAAAAAGGAGGTTATAAAATTATTATTAATAAGTATTAATCTTACTTATTATTTAATTTATCACCGAACTTTTCATCCTTTAATAAGTTTATAAGTAAAAATATTAAGAAGTTAATATCACGTATTTAAAGGTATTTATATCCTTTAATTAAAAGCTTTTTACGGAATTCTTAAAGCAGCTTAAAGTATTATTACTTTTACGTAATAAACCCGAGTCTTATTATATATAACTTTTAAGTTACTTATTCCTTTCCATTATAAAGTTAAATAAATTAAGTATATCTATTTAAGTTAAAGATTTTAATCCTTATTTTTCCAGTTAATGCTTTATATATATACGTTATATATACCTCGTTTTTAAAAGCTTAATAATAAGTTAAGTTATAAATAACGTAAAAGTATATAGTTCGTAATACGTGTTTAAAAAAAGTAAAGTTATTTTAATTTTTATAAGGAAATAAATAAAGTAATTAAAATAAGGAAAAAAGAGGGGAAAGTTAATACTTTTAACGAGTTATTATAATAACTTTATAATAAATACGTTATGTATTTAATAACGACTTTACTATAAATTTACTTATAAGTTTTATAATAACTTCATTATAAATTTATATGTTATAAGCGTAATGACTTTCATAGCCTTTTATAGCGGTGAGGTAATTAAGCTATAAGTTCAGCTATTATAAGTTTAATATCTAGTTTAATTATTATATATTTAATATTTGGTTTAGCCATTATAGTAAAGGGTATATTAAGTCTTTTTACCAGTTTTATGCTTAGTTTATTAATCATTAGCTTTAAGCATAACGCGTCTTACTTTAAAGTTACGTCCTTTATGAGTTATATTACTTTTTATAACCTTCTTTATCATCGTAATTATCTTTTACTTAACTCCGCTTCCGGCGTTATCTCTTTAAGTTTTAATGTTTTTATTCATCTAACTTCTTCTTATTCCTTATTAACCTTTACCTTTAAGCTTTTATAAGCCGCGAGCTTTTTTTTAAACTTATCAATTTATTTTAACGCGTTTATAACTGTTTTATTTATTTATACGTTATATTAACTTAATTAACCATTTTATTTAATAAGGTACTTTATTCATAATAACCTTTTACTTATCTTTACTTTTTACTGTTAAAGTATCTTTTTAATTATAAAATATTTATACTTATCTCATTATTAAGTAATATTATTATCATTTCTTTCAACCAGCTCCATTATAAGATCTTTTTTACTGAAAAGGTCTAACTTAACAGTTAATATTAAAAGTAAGTTAATGATAAAAACTATTAAGTAAACGTTATAATATGGTAAGAGCTTAAGTTAGTACGTAAGCTTATTAATTCTTTTCGTAACTTTAATTAACCTGATCCTTTATTTATTATACTTAATTAAAGGTTTTTTAAGTAAAAAATATCCTACTTTAAGCTTTAATTACATATAATCCTTTAGTTTAAACTTTATTTAACGGTGTTTCTTATTATATTAATACTTTATAATTATTTAAGTTATTATAATAAAGAGTTAAGCTTTTTCTCGGAATATCTTATGGTTAATTTATAAGAAAGCATCATTAATTAATATTATTTAGTTAATGTTTATACTATATAATATTTAATTTATAGATACCTTAATTATTATATTATAACTGTTATTTAAGTTAAATTATAAGCTTATAATAATGTTAATTTATAATTAGTTTAAGTTAATTATTATAAATATTCGTATTATGATTTTAACCATTTAATTTTTCCTTTTTAATGACTCATTTATTTAAAGGTGTTATATTATAAAAAAGAGTAGCTTTATACTTAATTCGATTTAAAGTTTAATTTATAATTATAATATAAACTTTTTATTTTTATTTAAGATAATTCCTTATAAGATACTTTAATTAATAAGTTATAATATTTTAAGTAAGATTTTTACTTAATCTTCTACCTTATAAAGTATATATCTTAAGATAATTAAGGTAGCTTTTATAAACTTATCAGTTATCGTTAATAAAGCATTAAAGAAAGGAAATTTAAAGATATATAAAAGTATTTCCTTAAATAATACTAAAAGGAGCTTAATAATAAAGTTTATTATTATTATATAAAATAAAATAAACAATATAAGGATAAGCTATATTTTATTAAGGGGCTTTTATTAGTTCATTTAATTACGCTCGTAAATTAAGCACTTTATAATATATTCTTTAACTTATTTCTTTAATACTAATATAAAGAACTAGTTAATTAAGTCTCATTATATCTTATTAATATTAAAATAATGCTTCGAGTCATAAGTTAACTCGATTAACGTTCTTATAAGGATATATAATACGTAAAGCTAGCGCTTACTTTTATAATTAATAAGGTATAAAAGTTTATTTAGATTTATTTAAAAAGGGAGCTTTACTTTAGATTCTTTTTTTAATACTTTTTATTATAAGCACTTATCTTTTATCCTTTTAATATTCCTTAATAAGCTTCATTTTAAACTTATTATTAATCTTAATTTTATAGAAGTTAAATATTATATTATCATTTTAAATTTTATTTAACTTACTATTATCTTTTATTACCAGCTTTAATAATTTTAAGCATAATAACGCGTTTATAATAATGTTACTCTTCCTTAAGATATAATGTAATTTTAATAAGAATTAATTAAAATACTTAAAGGAGAGAATTAATTATATATTTAACTTAACCTTATTCATTATAAATAACGAGGTTTATTTTACGATGTTATATATAATAACGTAGTTTATTAACGTTATAATAAGTGTCTTTTTAAATAATTAAATACTTATTTAAATCATTTTAATCATTTATATTAAGTAAATAACTTTTAACTTTATTAATTAATATTTTTTTTCAGTTAAGTTAATAATCTTACTTAAATATATTATTAGTTTAATAATGGTATTTATAATAAATAACTATTTATCTTATCGATACATTAAGTTTAATTAAAAAATGATAATTAAGAAACTATTCTTTTTAAAAGTATTTAATTATATAAATAACTCTCATTCCGGGTCATAATAAAATAACACGGTGTTTGTTGGAAGTCACGGCTTACTTGCACATGTTTAATTAAGGTCAAAAGTAATGTCTTGCTTATGTTCTCTCTCCTGGCTGGCTAATTTCTGACCTGCGTAGTTTATATGGGAGGGAGCTTCGGAATAGCCATTCTATTAACGGATCATCATTCATCCACATTTGTGGGCCTTCGGGCCAACTGGCTAATTAGACTTCTCTAGCTCCCGAGCACTCCCTATCTCCTGCGTTGAGCGCCCATTCCATGGCTTCAGTGGCTTCCATGGCTTCCATGGCTTCCATGGCTTCTATGGCTTCCTGTTGGCCAGATCCACTGCTTTCACGCAGTCAAAGGGTCTTCCTTTCCTGAGCTCCTCACTGCTTACTCTAGTCAATCCAACAGTGTTGCTCGTAAAAGCATCTTTTACGTTATTAAATGTTGCGATCTCCTTTAAGGTAAGTATAAACTCCATATATTATATATATTATTTCCATACATTGCTTTTTGAGAGCACGTTATCTTTATAAGCTTTTATAAGTTTCTTTATTTTCTTTAATTATAATAAAGCTATTTATTTAACGTAATATAAGATAAGATAATATAAAAAGTTAATTATTCTAATTTATTACTTTAAGTCTTATAAAGTCTTTAAGAATAATATATTATAAATTACTTTACCTCTCTCCTTAATATTATTAAGGCTAAGCTTATTTACTTAAAACTTAAGGAGTTAAATGGATAAGTAATTAATGAACAATTTATTTATTAAGATCAATAAGTTTATTTACTTAAAATGGGCGAGCACCTTTTTAAGGTATTAAAAGTAAACTTCTTTTTAAGTAAATAATAATATTATTAACGAATGTTATTATATACTTCTTATAAGGTTAAAGGATATGATTAATATACCTTTATATATACATTAATAAGTTTTTAAATCTTATAAGGGCAACCTTATTTCTTTTTTAACCTTAATAGCTTATTACGATAAAACACTCCTAATATTCCTTATATATTAAAAGTTAATAAAAGAAAGCTTAAGCGTTAATTATTATAATATATTCTTTCCCTTTTAAGTGCTTAAAAACATTTCATTATAAAGGCATTAAGTATGCATTAAGTATTATAACCTTATTAAGCACTTAGAGGTTTATTATTATATAGCCTTTTCATTTCTTATTAACGTTTTATTAAACGACGAATATTAAGGAACTAAATGGTGTTAATTACTTTACTTACTTAAAGCATCCTTTTTAATATAGCTTATTAAGTATTTAATTAAAAAACTCGCAGTCTATTTAATTAACCGAGTATAATCATTAACTTATCTTTTAATTTTATTATCCTTTTATTAATAATACTTATAAGTCTTTAGTTAAAAGAACCTTAATGATACTATTATTTTTAAAGACTTATAAGTATTTATAAATAAGTTCTTTTACTTATCTTATTTATAATAATGCTCGTTTAAAGATTTTAATCCTCTCTTTCATAATAATCTTAAAGAGGTTTTTCATTCTTAAGATTTCGAGTTTAATGTCGCGCGAAAGATAGCTTTTAAATAAGTATAAAATATCTAATTCTTTAATAATGCTCGCAGTTTTTTCCATGGTAAATTTAATGGGAAATAAAGCTCCTTTCATAATAAATTCAGTAAGAAGTAAGTTCCTTTTTATAATGAATTCGTTAAATAATAAGAAAGTATTACTTAATTAATTTAATAACCATTTTATAATAAATAAAACGATATTATAATAATTAACCATTTAATAACTATCTGCTTAAAATAGTTTAAAATAGCTAATTTACGCACCTTAATGAATTTAAATTATGCGCTTTATAATATTATTATAAAGGGCGAACTTAAATTAGCTTATTATGTAAAATAAGTATCTTTTTTATAAAGGCTTAAATAAAAAGGAAATCCTTTTAAAAGCTTTATTAATTAAATAAAAACATATGTTATAATATATAAAAAAACGTATATTATTATAGCATTATCTACTTTATACTCTTAATTACATACTTTCGCGAAGAATTTATTAAAGCATAACTTAAGCTTAAAAGTTAATAATATATACCTTAAAATAAGAAAGAATAAACTTAATATAAAAAGAAAGTCCTTTATATTTTAAAGATATTAATATTAAAATATTCGGATATATAAAAATTTATAAAGAGTTTAAAAATAGCGTGCGAAAAAAAAAAAAAACCTTAATGAATCGAATCTTATAACTTTATTTTATTTAATAATAAAGTGATATTCATAATATAAATATTATAAACTTTATTAATAATAAAAATATTAAGTACTATATAATTTATTTACCTGCTTTATTAAAGCGTAACTTAAGTTTAAAAGTTAATAATATATACCTTAAAATAAGAAAGAATAAACTTAATATAAAAAGAAAATCCTTTATATTTTAAAGATATTAATATTAAAATATTCAGATATATAAACATTTATAAAGAGTTTAAAGATAGCGTGTGAAAAAAAGAAAAAAAAAACCTTAATGAATTGAACTTTATAACTTCGTTTTATTTAGTGTTTAAAGCGAGAAACTTAAGTAAAAACTGCTATTTTAAGTTTATTTTATTACCTTTATTATTATAATATATACCTTAATACGTTATTTCTTATTAACCATTATTAATTAAATAACCTGCTTAATAATATCTTTTCTTTAAAATAACCTCGCTTTAAGTAAGCATTTAAGAAAAGTAAAAAGTATTTAGTTTTATTTACTTTACCTTATTATTATAAATATATAAAGTCATAATTAACTAGTAAATATACTCCTAGAATAAGTTAAATTAAAAGCTTTATTATCGGTTATTAAATAATATAGAAGGCTTTTAATATACTTAAAACTTTATGAAAATAATTAGCTTTTATCTTTTAAGGTTAAAAAATGATAATAAGCCCGCTTTATTAAAGTATAACTTAAGGTTTAAAGTTAATAATATATACCTTAACACGTTATTCCTTATAAGCTACTATTAGTCTGATAAGATGCTTAATTATACCTTTTTATTAAAATACCTTCATTTTAAGTAAATATTTAAAATATATAAAAAGTATTTGGTTTTATTTACTTTAACTTATTATCATAAATATATAAGGTAGTAATTAATAAGTAAATACACTCCCGGAATAAGTTAAATTAAAAGCTTTACCGTTGATTTTTAAATAATATAAAAGGCTTTTAACATGCTCGAGACTTTACGAAAATAGCTAGCTTTTGTTTTTTAAGGTTATAAAATAATATTAACATTAAGCATGCATTATTAAAATATAAACATTATTAGTATTTTTCTTATATTATTTATTCTAGTAAAGTTTGAACTTAATCTTTTTTAAAACTTTATAATTCATAAATAAAAAAACTAATATAGTTATTAAAAAATAAAAATAAAATAAAGAAATAAGAAGTATAAATATAATGTATAAGTAAAAACCCTTTATATTTTAAAGGATTAAAGAAGACTAAAACTTAATATATACTTAAGATCCTGAACAACGTGAAATTTTAAATTACAACTCTCTTTTATTAAAAACCCCCCTTTATAATAAGGTAGTAAATAAAGTCCCCTTAATAATTAATAAGTAAATATACTTTTAACATAAGTTAAATTAAAAGCTTTACCATTAGTTATTAAATAACGTAAAAAGCTCTTAATATACTTAAGACTTTATAAAAATAATTAGCTTTTATCTTTTAAAGTTAAAGAATAATAATAAGCCTACTTTATTAAAGTATAACTTAAGCTTTAAAACTAATGATATATACTTTAACACGTTATTCCTTATAAGCTGTTATTAATTCGATAAAATACTTAATAATACCTTTTCGTTAAAATATCCTCGCGTTAAGTAAGCATTTAAAATACGTAAAAAGTATTTAATTTTATTTACTTTACCTTATTACCATAAATATTAACTCGGGGAGTGGGCTTTTCTCCCCGCCTCCTTTTTATGTTAATGGATCAGGTTAATAGTCTCTAGATCATAGACTCAATTCTGAGGGAATATGTTTGTTGCGTTGCGTGCGTGTGCGCTGCGCGCACTACCCCGACGTGGCGCTGCGATGTGGCAGAGTGCTTGGGACTTGGCCAGTGCCCATGTACTGTGGGGACGCTAAAAACTTCCCTCAGAATTTAGTCTGTGGTAGTTTAGTCATTCTTAGCCACTGACGCAACAAAAATCGCTATATCACCTTAAACACTCTGCGATATCTGCACCAATTAGCATTATTATAGCATTCCACTATTTGTCTGAGTTTTAAAAATGATCTAGCTTTATTACCCTTTTTTCAGAATTTAAATAGCGTTCTTTTTCATCGAGTTCTAAACTCGTAGGAGCCGTTTCAGTCTGCCACCAACTACCTATTCCAAAGAATCACCCATGGCCATTTTATAGCTAACACTTATAATAAGATCAAATTTTACAGGGGGTATGGCTTTAAAGAGGGCTTTTTCAGACAGTTGTCGGCTAGTAAATAGGATATATGGTTAATAAGTTATGAATAAGAGGGGGTGAATATACTTCTTCACTTTGCTTTTTCTCGCCCATCTTATAAGCAACTAGTAAAATATATATACAGTATGAAGCCTTAAAGCAGGGCTATCCAGCCGTATAAGTGCATCCTGGGCCTGGCTACTGGTTGTGGTGCTGTATGTGTAAGTAGGTGGGTATAGTGGGTAAGGTAACTTCTTCATACCGTTTTTTCTCGGCTATCTTACAAGCAACCAGTAAAATATATATACAGTATGAAGCCTTAAAGTAGGGCTTTCCAGCCGTATAAGTGCATCCTAAGCCCGGCTACTACTTGTGGTGCTGTATGTGTAAGTAAGTGGGTATAGTGGGTAGGGTAACTTCTTTATACCGCTTTTTCTCAGCCATCTTACAAGCCACTAATACGTGGATAATATGGCTAGAATCGTTAGAAAAAGGCGATTCCAACCATACTACTATATATATACTGTATTATACCAATCGGTGTAATATTAAGGTAAAAAGGTAAATGGTATGTGAGGTTAGAGGCTGAAAACGCCCAAAGTGCCTCAGACCTCATGTCGCGGGAATTCAGAATGGCCTTTGATTGGTTGGTTGGGGTGCGGGAAGGTGTGCGGCTAAATGGGTACAAAGGGTACATTCTGAATTCCCACGCCACATGAGGTCTGAGATCCTGAGACTACGGGTTAGTGGGCCTGGAAAAGCAGCTCCATACGTGGGCTTACAAGCTGGTTAAAGTTAATGGGCCAGAGCCGGGAGACGGTGGATTAAACGCTGTCGAATTTTCGGTGAAGATAGATCTTTACTGTTTTCTGCATCTCTTGGTTCAATTCTTTTCACTGGCCATCATGTCAAATAGCTCCATAGGTCGACGTCCATACTTATAGGTAGATAGAGCAAAAAGCTCCAGGTTTACCGAGTCCGCGATTTGAACTTGCCAGTTCAAGTGTCACTCTCCTCGAAATATAGCGTTTAATGTTAGGGCTGTCGATCTTGTCAATAACACGGCACATACTGGGTTAGAATTCAAAACTGATCATATAGTCTTCGTCCTCTTTGGTCTCCACTCCTCAGCTGCAAGCTGGAATATCCTTGTATCGCAGTTCTACGTGGTGGAGGGTCTGAATATGGAGAAATGGTGGCACAATTAGTGGGACAAAGCACCCGAGTTCGCTACGTATCTTGTAGTTTCCACCGCCTTCTAATCTGGTTTATGTCATCGTGCTAAGAGGAGAACTCGTGAGACCGGGGACGCCGTCGAGTGAGGGTTAGAACTTGAAAGACTCTAATGTTCTCATGTTGCGCAGCCAAGCGGCTAGGTACCTTATACTAGGCTGGAAGAAAAGGCTTCCTAGACTACTTAACTATGGGTTGTTAGCCGGGGGTTGTCGTGCGAATTTCTGTCGGTCTCACCTTTAGAGGTGTCCAGGGTATAGTTCATCAAGGTTCCCTAACATGCTAGGTGCGGTAAGCGAAAAAGCAATAGTGACCTACCGGCATCTCGTGAATCGAAGCATTGGTTTCTTCTAGCTCCATGCCAGATTTGGACAGTAGACTCAATTGATGGACTGGGCATCAGTAACCTCGTTAATCACTTCGCCGATGTCTGTCAAAGGCGATTGACTACGACACCGGTAAATGTCTTCTCAGTCCTGCAACCCCTTCCTTCTTCTGGAAGCAAAGCATATCGGAAATGCCAGACAACCTGACTGAGAAAAATTCAATTGCCGTCCATTATATCAATCACAGTAGATAGAAGCAAGATGGCGCCGACCTGAACTTAACACATAGCTCGAGCCCTCCGGCCAGCGGGTAATAGTCAACTTTCGAGTATCCGAAAAACTACCACTGACATTTCCTCCGCTAATGTCTTGGTGCTGTTGGATTGTTGCTACGCTGGATTGGGGACCATCGCAACGAAGGAGATTATCGCAGCGTCGGCAAGTGACCTGCCCCCCTACAATGCATCGTCAGAGAACAAACCCGAATCACTCACAACCAACGCAACACAATATTAACGACTGAAACCTGCAGACGCTACGAAGCCAATTCTAACATCGTCACAACTATATGCTCGACTTGCCACACAGGTGCTTCGGCTAAACGGTCCCCCGCACCGAACCACACCTAATATCCGGAGGGCGTCTCGGGGGACCGTAGGAACCATCTAATGGGACCGTAGGCTCCCATACAAACCCCTAACCCCTCAAAAATCACCTTCACCGCCCAAGCACCCAGCCATGCAAAAGAGGGTTTCTATTCGTACCGTAAGGATCGTCTATCCGTACCGTAGTCCCAAAAAGTAGAGCCGGCAGAATGACAAAAATCATAATCCAAGTACCTTTTTGTACCCAGATAGCCCACTCTTCAATGCAGCCGACATCGCTAACGCTCTGCAGGCAAGCAATTACGGGCATTACTTAAACCTCGCCGTCGCCGTATTCTGCGCTTGTAGTATGGCAGTCCTCCTGGCTGCAGTGTTCGTTCTTGTTTGCAGTCCTGGTGTTCTTGGCTGCAGCGATTCCTCGAGGGGGCCTGCGGGCTCTTATTATAGACGGTTATACCGAAGAATGGAAGGCGTGTGCCTGTATGCATTTGTTTTCCCTCTTCCTCTCATCCTTAGCCGTGAGATATACCCTCATACTCAGAGGGAATACAGCACGCACAGCACTTAATGGTGACTGAAGTGGGCTTTTAGGTACAAAAGAGTACCTGTTTCTTGACTTAATGCGTTAGGCGGTGAGAGGGATTTTTGACAGGTTAGGGTTCTGTATGAGAGCTACGGTACGGATAGACGATCCTTACGGTACGAATAAAAACCCTCATGCAAAAGGGTACCTTTTTGTACCCAAAAATCCCACTTCTCTCTGCGCCCTGCATTGTCCCCACCGGGCTTCAATTATTCGTAACCTTGGCCAGCTGTCAACAGTTGGGCAAGAAGATGATGGTACTAGTTGTGGATGAAGTCCTCTGAAGAAGGAAAGAAAAGACTGTTGGCAATGGCCTCAATATATACAGGTTGTTGGCTGCAGTAGCCAAGGTAAACAATAAGAGCGAAGGCCGAAGGCCGAGGTTGGAACCCCTGAAGCGCTTTGACAATACCCCTGAACTAACAACAGCTAACCTCAATATTGACAAGTCTGACACCAGCCTTTTCCTCCCACCAAAGTCATCACCACCACCACAACCACCACAACCACCACAACAGCCACGCAGTCAGCCCACTGTAACGCAGGCGGGTCAATTGACTGCGCGCAGTAAGTTATATCTTCTTCGCTCCTACGACCGGGACCGACAGGTGGAGGCACGGAGGTCCCGGGGGCACGGGACCAAGGGATCTCGAAGACTTGTTGATCGTTGGGTCTGGGAATCGTCTCGACAACTGGCAGTTTGCTGCATTAATGGTCGCATCGTTAAGCGAATTGAGAAGCGTCTCTCGTCAGAATTACGGGGGTTGGATAACCGCGCTTGCTGCTGTAAAGCCCCTCCTAAGCTCATGTAAGTTACCAGGCGGAAGATGGCCCTTAGATTTATCTAATGTATCACAGTCCTCTCTCGCGGTGGGAACGTTTCTGGTGGGGGTAATACACCAGACCCCAGTGAATCCGGTCGGCCGAAAGGAAGCAATAAACACCTACGGTCAGAGTCGAGGAATCAGTTAAGCAACAAGACCTCGAAGCTAACTTCAGCAAAAGGCCTTTCGAGGAAGAATAGGGAAGACCCTGATGCCGACTATTAGGAGGAGCAGCAGCGATTCGGCGCGTCGGGAAGACTCATCCGGAGCGAGATCTAAAAGGGAATTCGTAAAAAGCTTGACGAAGGAAGTTGCATCATCCTCGGTACAGTGAAGCCGGACATTTGTCACATTATTCCGTTCTCGGTCACCGCTAGGGAGATAAGTGTGGATGCATTTGCTGATCGCTTAACCTTTACCTCTTAGTTGTTTGCTGGAGGTACTAATGGGGAGCTGCAACAAACATCATTGTAGGGCGTCCGTCGGGGTCAGGAGGGGAGCCGGACTGGCGGACAGCGTCGGGGAGGGAGAAGAGGGCACGTTTCCGAAGCGAGCCTGGATTGTGTTGGCATACGACTGGTAGGAGATAACAGGGAATGGCATGCGCATCATGGCTTTCTCGCCGACAGTCGCCAGCGTCGTCGCCACGTCGATACGCTCCAGCATCAGCTGGTGTAGTAGCTGGTACGGGCCGGCCGTCGGGACTAGGTCCCCCGCTTGTAGTTGAGGCCAAGGCAGTGTCCAGTGTAGGACTGATACCTCCAATTCGCACAGCCGAGCGTCCATATTTACGAGCTCGACCCTGGTTCGCTCCAATCTGTCGGTGAGGCCCGCCGGAACGGGGGTGATGTTATAAAAACTGATGAACGTTTGCTGGATGAGTACCCTGCCATAGTATGCGGCCGATACAACAAAACGCCGGCTGCTATCGTCTTCCTTCTGGTCGAAAGCAAGGGGCAAGAAGCACCGGACGTCTTCGCTAACAGCACCGGCCGCCGCGCTCAATACCGTAAGCCCGCTGGCGGCATAGGTCGTAGGTGGGGTGGGAAAGGTAATTTCGGTCTCATGATTCATAGAGGGTGCCATTGTACTTTGACGGTGTCGGGCTTGTGTTTAGGGTAAACTTAACGTTTGGAGGTTGGACGCTGGATGTTGGTTTAAGTCCAGCGCGGTCAAGCTCTTGTTTTTAGCGTGTCGGCAGCGCACTAGATAAATTGCATTTGCCCATCGAACCTGCCTTACTCGCGCCTGCCCCTTTCAACATCGAAATTTTGCATCAACCCCTACATCAACCCTAACATCGACATCAATCCTTGCTCAACCACCCCCTCAACCTTTTACCATCGACACAACGCTGCGAATACCCTATCCTGCAGTCTTCAACCAATCGCCCGCGATGCCTACTAACAAAGAGTTCGAAGACCTCCTCCGCGTCGGCCTCTCCGACTCTCGCCGTATCTTCCAAGTATTTCCCAATGCTGAGGACCGAGCGGCGTATGGTGCATGGCTAGAAGCCCGCTGCCAAGCCCTCCGCGCGCCGCCCATCTCATATAGCGACTTTATCGCCCAGGTCGACTCGGCCAACCTTATCGACGAGACATTTCGCATCAAGCTTACTAGGTCCACGATGGAGAACCCGGCGCCGGTGGTGCCTATCGGCTCTGACAGCAATAATCTATATCGCCTCGTCGTCCGCCCGTACCACCTCATATCGTACGACCAGAACTACGGCTATACGACGCTAGACGGCACCGAAGAGCTCATCGACGGCAGTATACTCGGGGTCAATACGACCATCCAGCCGCGGGAGCCCGCCCTCCCCGTCAGTCGCCGCAATGCCAACCTCTCGGAGCAGTTAACGCGGTCCGCCGAGAGCGACGACGACCACGCCCCCGGCTTCATCTTCTTCCAGCTAGGGACACTACAGTATACATGGCACAACTACGAGGACAACTGGTCCTCGGACATTGCTGAGGGGGTGGCCGCTAACATGGACGACGACGAGGTCAACTGGCTAGATACTAACTTTTACCTGGTTGCTCGGCTAGGGCAGTCCGGACGCATTAACGGCGTCTATGCCATCTACGACATGTTCCAGGCCTACGGCGATAGCTCCTACCGGCGACAGATCACCCACGATCGATGGGGCATCCTACCTCCGTACAGCGGCGGGCAGACGCAGCAGTTCTCTATGGCACGTATCGGGGACACCCTGGGATGTCTGGGGTATAGGAAACCGCTTGTCCTGGAGGAAAAGGTCGAGCATCCTGTCGAGCTCGTCCGGGTGAAGCGTTCGGGAAACGCCCTGAGTGCGATTCGGCAGACGGTGGACGAGGCCATGACATTTGATGGACAGTCGTAGTGATACAACAGGTTATGGAATAGGGTTATGGCTAAGATAGCGATACCCGCTAGGAATAGGGTCGCCAGTGACACACGCGAAAGGTGGCGGACAGGGAGAGCGCCGCAGCTTAGCCTCTCGCTCGAGAGGATGGAGATGGTGGCTGAGACTTGACGGTGACGGGTGCCGTTATATACAGGGAAGCTCGTTAAACCTGGACGGGGTTATAGATGCTAAGCAAAGAGGATCCGTTGGACTGACCCCCCCGGTGGCAAGACGCAGCAGTTATAGACGGGAATGTAGATAGCTGTCGGGAAGCGTTGTCGAGAGGCTCTGAAGCAGCACGACGGTCGCCTAAATCCAGATCGTGGAGCGGGAAGGCGTTTTATCACAGTACCTCAGACCACAATTCGCCGATTGAGTGTGCTTCTTCTTAATAGGTGCAGCCGGCTGCGCCAGCTGCTCCGCCAGCTGCGCTGGCTTCACGATGTATCTTTTTGCGCACGGCCTTTACAGGGGTGTTCCAGCTAATCAGAGAGCGAGAAGAACAATCGGCGAATTGTGGTCTGAGACACTGTTGGATGCACAAGTGGAAGTGCCCCAGGAAAGGATGTCACGTGATGCGCTAAATTCTGAGGGAAATTTTTAGCGTCCCCACAGTACATGGGCACTGGCCAAGTCCTAAGCGCTCCGCCACATCGTGCTGCGCCACATCGGGGGCGGTGCGCGCAGCGCACACGCACGCAACAACACAGACAACACCCTCAGAATCTTAGTCTGTGATCCAGAGACTAGCATGCACCACGCGCTGCCGAGCTCTGGGGTAGCCGGTGTCAGCGGGTCTACGGGAGAAGTTGCCCTTTAGCGCACGGCTGCTGCAGTTTTGTGGTCCAGCATCGGTCGAAGCAACCGGGCGGGCCCGGCTAGACATGTTCCAACAGCGCAGTCATTCAAGGCTACCGGTCAGCTGCAGTCAGTGGAAAAAAATATCAGCCTCAGTTACCTTGTGCTGTGTCGCAGCGCCGAGTGCGACCAGCATTCATCCCCGCTCCTGGCAGATGGCGTCAACAGCCTGAACCAAGGTAGGTACCTATTTTGGAAAGCCTGTAGAGAGCGCGTCGCATTCTCCGCATGCGATACGCTTGCCAAGAACTGTCAACAGTTGGGCAAGAAGATGATTGTATTAGTTATGGATGAAGTCCTCTGAAGAAGAAAGAAAAGACTGTTGGCAATAGCCTCAATATATAC
>MU854022.1:0-35028 GCA_033297225.1 Diplogelasinospora grovesii | reverse complement strand
GACTGATCCGAATGCTCCGGTCGCTCCGTAGGCTAGGCCCAATTGGCCTTGGTTCAATGGAGCGCTCCCTAACCATAGGTCACATGATCTAACACATGCCCTGATTCCACTTTCCATGCGCTCCATCTAACAGATACAGGCCCTTATAGATACAAGTTAAAAAACCGACTCCTTAGGAGTCGGCTATTTAGAAAGCATTTCTGACTTAGCCGACGAGTATTATGAGCCCGGTCCTGCTTGAGAGCGTGCTGAGCGCACGGACTTTAGCCCGCCGCCTATCCGTACTTTAACATCCACCAGCCTCCACCTGCGCACTGCCTTTTCCTCCTGCAGGCGGACAGTGCAGCAGTCGACAGACCGCCTATCTGTCCGGCGGCACGGTGCGTGCCACTGTTATACTTGACAGATAACCCCTGGTTGATTGGGTTCTATATTTATTGGCGCTGTACGTGTGCTGATCGCGCAGTTCCCGCTGAATCTCTCACCAAATTCATGTGCCGGTTGATTGGGGGCGAGCTGGTGACGCAAGTTTATAAAAACCCGTTGGTAATGCCATTCGACTGCATCCGCCTCCCGTCTTTACGCCGTTCCCCTACCTGACAACACTTCAGCCTCTTCATTGCCCATTCATCACTTTCCAAGATTGGCGTATCAACTGTCACAACCGTAACACCGTTGAGCAGGTCAGATGACTTTTCACAAATAGCGCGCGTTTACGATTTAATGCAGTCGTCCATTGATGGGAGGCATCCAGACTATCGCAATGAGCAAAGGATCAGTTTGTCGTCTCTTCATTTTGGCACTTCGTCTTGACAACCTGTCGAGTCTTCCGCCTGCTATGCCGCAGCAGAGGTTAATGTCACGCAGGTTCCGTCCAAAGCCAGCAATCGGGCTGTATGCAGTTGGAGCTTAGTAATGATTTTGCTATAACATCCGCTTATGGAAAGCGGAGATCGAAGCTGCCAACCCGAAGCGCAGTGTCTCTCAAGCCGGCTGAAGACCAAACCTCGCCGCAAAAAGGAACCAGGACACAAACGGAAACTTATCCATGCTGCGATTCGATCAGGCCGTTCAGGAACTCAAGATAATGAATCCTATATGCGCAGAACAGCAGTGCCGCAAAGCTGCCGTCTGATTAATGCACGTCGGACCCCCTAATCGATCAATTACACACCTTGGCAACGGCGTGTACTGCGCCTACTCCAGTAAAGGTCTTAAGGAGTATTATGTGAAGGACGCCACATGTGCATATATACCCGCCTCAGTGAAGTATGCAATAGCCAGTTATCTGCCTTATCTGCCCACGAAGCAGCTTTTATTCGTCTCTTCGTGACACCTTCCGATAGATTTCAGACCACCCACTCAGATCCTGTCAAAAGCCGCAAGTCAACCCAAAATGTCATTCCACCTGACAGACAGGTCATTCATTGACTCGGTCGCGGCGAGTCTGCCCTCCTGTGCTGTTAGTACCTAGCCATCAAGGCTTACCTAACTCCCATCTACAAATTGCTTGACACTAACATCATGCTGCCTCATCGCTTAGTTACCCTGCTTTGTGGACGCCATCACACATTCAGCATGTGCCCTCGATGATGCACCCTGCTTGTGCGGTCTAGGACAGAAGCCCGCACTGACTGAATGCCTGGTAAAGGGGTGCACCATCAGGCAACTTCTCAGTGGGTTTCTCTTCTGCTTCTCCTTTACCTGCTTGCGCTCAATGGACGGTGCTGATACTTGTGATAGCGACACAAAATGTCACGTCCACCCTGTGTGGTGTCAATCCCGTGGTTGATGGCTGGTCTGCGAACGTTGTGGTTGTTTTTCTAATCCTGACTGGGATTGCGGTCATCTTGCGCATCTGGGGGAGGTTACTGTCCGCCAAACTCTGGTGGGAGGATTTCAACACACTGATCGTCATGGTATGTTGACGTTGGTGCTCCGCATCTCGAAGAGGAATGAGCTAACACATCGCAAGGGCGTCTCCATCGCCTTTTCGACCATGATCCTTACATGTGCGTACCATCTCGCACATCAACTGACAGGAGATGTCTCTGCTAACGAAAGATGCACATTATGTAGCCAGAGACGTCGGCATGGGGAAGAATTTGTGGGCTGTTCCATTTGACTCCATAACCAACTTTTTGACGGTGAGTACAATGTCAATGCCCGAGACAATGGATGACGCCTGACATGCCGCTAACACGCTTGCTATGTAGCGGGTTTACGCCATGCTCCATGTGTACATCATCGCTCGCCTTTTGAGTCGGACAGCGATACTCCTCTTTTACCTCCGCGTCTTCCAAGATGTTGCAAAGCGCACCATCATTATAACTCTTCTGTTTATCTTGGCGCATGACGTGTCGAGCACAATCATCTTCCTTTGCGTGTGCCGTCCACTCAACTTCTTCTGGGATCGTTGGGATGGCGAGCACGAAGGACGGTGTATCGACCTCAGTGCCGTCATGTGGGCTTTGTGCGCTATACCCATCAGCCTCGATGTCTGGATCGCGTTGTTACCGATACCACTTCTTGCCAAACTGAACCTTCCGTTGAAGAAGAAGGTCGCCGCGGCCTCTATGTTTGCTCTGGGTCTCACGTACGACCGACCTCCTTGGGTATTCATTTTCACATCACTTGTCATGAGCTGACGAGGAGATTTCGCAGTGTCTTCGTTGCAAAATCTGTATAGACTAGCGACGATAGAAAGTTCGTCTACGGCACGAATCCAACAGGTGAGCAAGTCAGACCGCCTCCATCCTATGTACGGGCCGATCGCTGCACAGTTACTAATAGACGCTGCCACTCAGTTGACATGATTCCCTTGGGGATAGTAAGCGCGCTGGAGATCAACCTGACAATCATCACCGCTTGCATGCCGGGTATCGCCTCTCTCTACAAGATCCTCAAGGCACGGTATTTCGAGAAAAGAAGCCAAAAGGCCTTGACGGGTCCAACTGCACACCAAACAAGCTGGCCGAGAGACCTCGCCACTGGCAAGTCCAAGAAGTCCGGGAAGATCTACGTCACAAACCTCACGGAGATCTCCACGGTGTACGACAGTGAGGCTCCGCCCTTGGGAAGTTACTATCCGCTCGGTGATGTCGAACCCTGTGCAAAAGAGCAACGGCCAGCATCGGCCATGCTGAAAGTTTGAGCATCCTCAGGGATCATCAGATAATTTTCAAGTTGAGAACGTGGGCACGAGAGTCACAAAGATGGAATGTAATATGAACTGTACCTATATGTATAGTAAATACAACAAGACTACGGTAATCAAGAAACTGCTGCCAAAGTCTTTTCCCACATTGCCACCAAAATGTCCGATTATCTCCCCCCTAACTAAAAGCTCCCACTCATCCGTTTTCTTCTCTCTGTTCAGGTTGCTGAAAGTCTGGCTGGGAAGGACGATTACTGACATGTACGCCTCCATGGTGCAGCTACGTACTTCGCCATCTAACGGACTGCTTATCTGCAGCCAATTGGGTGCGTTCGGCATGCGGCTACCTTACGAACTGCGTCGTGTGGCAGTGTGCTTTTCATGAAACAGGCATGCATGAAGGGCGGTTAATTAGGTACGTACAGGTAATACCTTGGATTACGGGAAATTTCCAAGCCACGATCTAAATGTAACTCGCAGCCGCCCATCTCCGCCGATTTACGCGGCACAGAACTGCATGGTCCCTGGAAAGCCTTGATTACCTAGTACATACGCAAGGTAGTATTATCGCCAGTGCTGGCCCCCAAAGTCGGGACAGGGCCAAGGGTCAGCGTGGCAATGCTTGGCGCGCCTCAGTTCAGCATGGAATAAGGCACAGTGGAATCTGCTGACATTGGTGCTGACGGTAAAAATTTAGCTCGGATACGCACAGTGATGTGTGTGATGCAGTGATGGGCGTTGATGCTGTTGGACTCGGCTCCGGCAGATAACCTGGCCAAGTACATGGTGGGGGTGCTTCTGGTGCCTATGAGCTCCTTTGCTGCAGCTCCCTTCCCTTCGCTGAAGTCAGTCAGCTCTGCGCCTCTCTCTTACACACACCTTTTTGGTCGAGCCTCCCCCCACGTCCCGCATTCAGCAAGCTCCCTCGACCGTGGCGACCCTCCCCATCTCAACGGGCGCAATTCCCTTCGACGCGCCTAACGCCGGCAAGCCGAGCAAGACCTGGTATAAGGTGCGTCTTCTTCCCATCTCCGTCACATACTCCCAACCTCGACACTGCGGGCATTGAAGTAATACGCGGCACCAGGTCGTCGGCAGCCTCGACTGCTCCTCGCCGCCGCTTGGTACGCTCCACGGCGGCCCCGGCTCCGGCCACAGCTACCTCGTACCGTTCATCGATCTATACGAAAAGCATGGCGTCCCTATCATTTTCTACGACCAGATTGGCTGCGGTAAGTCGACGCACTTCCGCGAAAAGATGGGCGATGCGACCTTCTGTACCTTCGAGCTTTTCTACGCTAGCTGTGTCGCTTGGACCCGTGCCCGGAGGAGATCTTGGCGGGGCTTGAAGAATTTGTCAGAGGATAAGACTTCGTACTTTACTATGTAAGTTCTTGTCCTCCTTTCTCCCTTAGGCCCCCCACTTCCCTTCCCACCTCAGTCCCCTAAGTTGTGAGAGGCAGGGAGCCTCAGGTAAGCCCCGACGTCAAGGCCCTCATCACACGCACCTGCCCCCTTCACAACACACAGATACGCACGCACCCAAAGAGGTTCCAAGAACTTGAACTAGCCCCTCCGTGGCACTTCTCATGAAACCCGACAAACAGCCACTGAGTCCCGGCACCGACAAGGTCCGATGGAGTGGACTATCGTTATCATCAAGAACTGGGAGGGCTGGAAGGCCGCGCACAAGATCAAGGCCGACACCTTGGTCATAAACGGGCGTTACGACGAGATGACGGACCTCTGCGTGGCGCCGTGGTTCATGCACATCCCCCGGGTTCGGTGGGTTACGCTCGAGAGCGACAGGAAAATGCGCTGTGGGTACATGTCCCTTAAATAGATGCGAATTGGTTGTAATGAGGCAGGAGGGTGAGCGCCGACCGCGTCAAACTCAGTGCCTCAGTTTTAGAGGAAGTGCGTGGAAGGTCAGTAAAAAAGGTGAGTTGCTAGTGCGCGAGAACCCTTGGAGAAGTTGCTGAGGACCAAGGTGGTCGATATTCCACGGATTGGAAGTTTGTGCAGGTAGGATGGGGGCAGGAACGTGTCGCGGTGGGTATATTAAAAGAAACTAACTAAGGAATGGTAAAGAGGTGGACAGGCAGCAACTCACTACTCGTCAGCGTACCCCTCTAAAGCTTTCAGGAAGTCTTCAGCTTACGGTCGAACCTCGACTCTGAGAAGTGCCTCGCGATCAAGTGGCTATTCTCCATAAATGTTTGGACAGTTTCCGCCAGTCTTTACAGCGTCCAAACACGGAGTCGAGCTTTCTTAGGTCATAGAGCCGTGTCTCCTCATCAAAAAAAACTCGATCGTTCTTTGTTCCAGCACTTAACGGCAGAGCCAGAGCGGAGTTTACGGAGCTCCGCCCACCTCCGGGATGTTTGCCCGCACCGGTACAATTAAAATGCCGACATGTAAGCTTACCTACATACCTATTACAAGGCAGTGACGGCATACCCACCACAAAGTCAACAACGCATAGAGATTCGTCAGTTCACAATCACCTGACAGGCTACAGCTTCTGTAGGATTCGCATTCTCCGTATTTGCTTCGCCGGGATTGGCTTCGCCCCTCTCAGGTCGCATTACAGTTACCGCGACTGCGTGTACGTATGTACATACAAACACGCATAAAATTCGTGCTTGCGCCCGACTCACTCGATCATCGGAATCGCACCTAGCCTCAGAAAACAATTGCCCCGTCAGACATACCGCTACCCCGTAATCAAATTCACGCAATGCCAGCACGTCCATCCTCCCCCTTTGCGAGGGCTCTCTATCACACTTGGCTATGGCTATTCACGGTCCTAGTCATCATGATTTTCATCATGGCGTGGTTGGTGCAAGCGAATGTAATCGTGATGCCCAGGTGGGCAGTAGACTGGAGCGACGCATCGCCCGATGTCCGCGCGGAATACGCGGCCGCGCTGCTGACCTGCGTGTGCGTCCTGTTCCTACTGTTCTCCGCCGCGGTTGTCGTGCAGATGAGGCGAGAAGGAACTCGGAACGGCTGAAGGAATGGCCAAGGTCACCGAAAATCACTTTTGATAAACAATCAATCAAGGTATTAGTGAGTATGACATTCCTGCGCCTCGGTTTCCTCTGCCAAATATCTGATCTGACATTTTATTAAAGCTTGACGATTAATAAGACCTCAATCAAGACTTGCCTAAAAAGCGTTCGTCACGCATTGCTATCTGGGTACAGGTATATCAGTAATAGCCCCGGCCTACACTCTCAAGGTTAAGATACCGACTAACGATGTTAGAGCTTGGAACATGGAGAGGCGTCTTGCGTTTTAAGTCGCAGGCCGACACCTTCCCAAGGCTCGACGGCGCATGCGGCATCCTCCGGCGTCGAATGCTCTCTACGTTGGGGACTCGAGTTGTAAAGGCACTGCAAACGGCCAGACCTACTTCTCAGACCACTGTAGAGCATCACCGAGCAATTGCCAATTACTGTGAATATCGTCAACAGGGCATAGGGGACTATATGCTTCTTTCAGATACCTTGACAATCAGCCTCTTGCCAAGAAAAAAAAAAACATGAGTGATAATGATAAACTCACGTCTTACTCATTCTAGACGTCGCGTCGTCAAGGTGTTCGCTAGTTGACCCCGGCCGGACGGACGGACCTCACGCGCGATGAGACCATATGATCGTGCAACCACCCTCCAAGGTGATCAGCGCGACGAGGCGGGTTACGTAGTCTCTCCGATGGTGTCACAAATAGCCCTGCTGTCCACCTACCAAGCTCCCTCTTTCCTGGACAATAGCTTTCCTCCGCACGATGGAGTACTTCCCCGGCCTTCTCTTCCTGGTAAATTCGCCTACAAACAGGGTTCCGAATACATATATCGGTCATAGTAAGCGACCTTGAAACCTCTCGACGTACGATCGCGAAACATGCTAAAAGCTTATCAGTGCGACTCAAGTAACTTCAACGCTGCAGGCTCCCATGTCTCTTTTGTTTTCATCGCTTTTCTTCTGGTCTACTCTCCGCTCTAAAGAACCTTTCCGCCGCCATCTGGTCGGGATAGAATCCTGTCGCCAGCTTATAGTCGTTATTGAATTCCTCTTTGTTCTTCAGCACCGTTTCTAGATGCTTAGCGGTGACTTCGATTTCCGTCGAGGGCTCTGCGCTGGCGGCTTCTTGGAGACACTCGTACCGAGCCAGGGTGATGGCGCTCAGGAGGACTGGCATTCTTTTTTTTTAGCATCGTCAGCAAATCAGTAAAGACGCCCACCACAACTCTCTGTTCAAAAATACCAAACACCTACCCGTGACGAGCGCATTGCGGTTAATGTGCCCAGTCTGCCGTTGTTCCAGATAGACCTCAGCCTCGTCGATGAGCACGATAGGACCCCTTCTGCGCCAAGGTCTGCTGCCGAGAGACGCACCAGGGGACGCCTGGTCTTCTTGGCGATCAACTCCACCGTCAGGGTCTTTCCTGTCCCCGGCGGTCCTTTTAGGTACTGTGCGGGCTCTAGCTCGTTGGCCGCCGAACACTCCATGTCGTTGAACTTGGAGAAGAGCGGCTCCCCGCCGAGGTCCTCAGGCTCTTCGCCCAAGATGTCTGGCATCTCCATATTGGGCGAGTCCAGCGCCTCGAGCTTGTAGCTTTGGTGATCCACGATGATCTCGCCTTGATACTAATATGACAAGAAGACGACACATTTCAGTCTTTTCATTCTCTCTCGTTTCTGCCCTTATTTCCCACAAGAGTCTGGAATGAGGCAAGTCCACTTACATGGTACTCCTTCTTGGCAATGACGGAGCCGTTATACCGCATGTGGCTCTGTCCGTCGCTGATGATGCGGTAGTAGCGCTTGCCACACTCGATGAGCTGCGCCCGTAGCGCCTCCTGGCTGGGCGCGAATTTGGTGGGGAACACGGGGAGGTCGGTGATGGCCCTCTCGCCGTGGAAGCGGTCCACGTACACAGTGTGGGCGCGTCGCCGCAGTCGGCCATTGTCGTAGGCCAGATTCCACATGACCAACTCCCAGCGGTTAATGCGCGACTGGTGCGTAACCCTCATGACGACGAAGCCAGCCAGCTTCTTGCCAGTGTTCCGCGTCCGCGCGAACACCATCTCGCCGGGTTTGAAGAGCAGCCAGAGGCAGTCGTACGAGGCGCAACCGGCGCCATACTGGTCCAGCTCGGGCTGTACGATCGTGTCCCATGCATCCTGCACCGGCGGCGCCGTCAGCAGCGTCTCGAGGTGCTCGTAGGTCGGAGAGTCGCAGGCGATGCGAACCTCGGACCCCGTGTCTGAGTTGCGTATAACGACCTTGCTCTCCTCCTCGTCCCGTCCGCTGCGCAGAATGTCCTGCAGATCTTTCCAGTAGTGGAAGAGCTCCTTGAAGGGGTGGATGAAGGAGATTTCACTGTCCTGCACATCGAAGCCTGGATAATAGCGGATGAGCGCCCGCAACACGGCCTGGACGTGCGGCGAATGGATGCGGATGCCGATGGGGTGGATCTTGCGGACGCGGGAGTCTATGTCGATGTTGAAGTCGGCGGGGTCGTTTTGCGAGAAGCTGTGTCGGAGCTGGCTCTTGCGAGGGGGGTCCACCAGGTGGTCGCCGTCACTTTGCGCCGTGATTAGCTCCTCAGATCTAGCATCAGTCCAGATGGGGCCTACCTACAGGCAGGTTAGGCGGTAGAGGATCAAATCATTGTTCTGGGTCGACGGAGGAGGCGGTACCGCCGAGCTTCCCTGACGTAGGCTCCCGCAGTCCGAGTCCGAGGAGGATCCTCCATCCCTGTTACGGTGGGGTCGGCGTCGCTTTGCTGGTGATCGCATCCCTAGGTTTATTATGTAGGTTCCTGGACAAGATACCATCCAAGGATTCGTGCTCTGATGTCACTGCACGACGTGTCAGCGACTGCATAGCGCCAGGCCCACTTTCCCTGTTCTTCCCCCTCTCTAACCAGCTAACACTAAGCAGGCACCGTTCCAATAGGCAGCAATCTTCCACAAAGAAGACATTAACTTCACGCACGGACATCACGATCTGGGATGGTACGACCCTACCAATAAGGATACCACCCACCACCTGCCGTGTAAGGTGCAGTGCGCCTACTGCCGGATGCTAATCGTGGATAAAGGCAGGAACATGATCTTACTGTTTCCCTACACTTATCGATAAGATTAACACTAAGGAGGCAAGGGAGGCGCTAATGCATGCTTGGCTGCGGCAGCCCGAGAATTAAGTTTGATGGAGAGAAATCATGGACCCCCAGAAACCTTGCATTCCCTGCCATACAAAATTACCCCACCAAGCAAAAAAGCCGTCACAAAAATCACCTCGAAAAGCACCGCTCCCTTGGCAAACCCATCGCGTCTCAGTCTGGTAGCACGATGGAGTTTCCGGATGATTGGATCGACCCTCTTGCCGCCTTGGCCGAGGTGCCGCGTCACCCGAGCATCAGTACCGAGAGCATCACCAGCGAATACGAATCGTCGCTACCTTCCGTGTTCCCAAGCCCGCAGCTCGCACAAGACCTCGAAGGCAAAGTATCTCGCGCCTTAGCTGGTTATACGCCAATCCGCCCCTCCGATGACACCAAGGATGTCCTGAACGCTTTCTTGGAGCATCTGCCGACCCGGGGACAGCTGGTGCTCATGGCCGAGATCGATGAGCACGCCGCAGATCCGCCAAAGCTACGCATGCTGCGTAATTTTCTGGTCGATGCCATCCTCAAGCCGAGTATGTTTTGTCACCAGTCCATCCGAGACTAGAACGAAACGTACTGATGTCGCGCATAGTGAAGCTGGCTGGTGGCAACAGTCCGATGGTTACGCCTTCGCCTGCCCCCCAAGCGGCTGACGAAATCGAGGAGAGCATGGCGACGATTGAGTCGTCCTCGAGGAGTGAGCAGCACAAGATGAGAGACGATTGCATGAAGAGAGACGACAGACGATGTGTCATAACTGGCGTGGTCGATCGAGACTGCTTCAAAACGTTGCTTCCGAGCGCCCGTCAAGGCCTTCACCCTGGAGACCTAGAATGCGCCCACATCATCCCATTTGCTCTTAGAAAGTTCAATGAGAACGACGCGCTCGAGGTACGGCGGTCTGTTACTCAAGGTTGGATTGAAGATGGCTAACATGTAACATAGACACGTAAGAAGGCTACCATCTGGTGGGCCTTATACCGATATTTTCCCATCATCAATCCAGACATGATCCAGGCTGGTACCATCAACAAGCGCGAGAACGGGATTATGCTATACACCCAAATTCACAAAGAATTTGGCAACTTTCGCGTAGCGCTCGAGCCGCTCGGCAAGGTATGTTGTGTTTGGAGACATGCTAGAGTTTATTGCTAAGCTTGAGGTGATAGGACGACCGGTGCCGCTGCCATATACTCGATGATATTGGTCTTATGGGACCAGTCGTGCCACCGGCTGTCACGTTCAAACAGCATAGTCTCGGGCAGTCGGTGCCAATGCCCAATCCGAACCTGCTCCGGGTTCACTTCATCGTGGGCAAGATCTTGAGTGTGAGTGGCATCGGTGACAGCATCGATAGAGCTCTCAGTGACGGCAAATCATTGTTATATGACACCATCGCGCCGGATGGCTCCACGGACCTGGGTCGCGCGCTCTCCCTTATATTGCTAACCGATATCTAGATGGAAACTCGCTGGAACCTACTTGTGTAACTGTCAACATGCCCCAAACAATATTTGAAGCTATTCCAGGCGAATCCCTTCACTTAGTTTCGGAATTGATAGAAGTAATTGACGAATGCAGTCGGAACTAGTTTTCCCGGTCCGGACAGGGGTGCCGGGCGGGTGGGCGGCGGGTCAGGGGCCATCAAACTGTTTGCCCGCCGGGTACTAGTATGCATTGCAGGGAGCTACGACAACTGCGTTTATAAAAGGGCCGGTCTCTACAGCCTTTCCAACACCCCCAATACACCTACTCTCTCCGGCCAAGATCAGCAGCTTTCAGTTTCCGGCCGTCAAACACCCAGTCATCCTCATCATCCTTAGGCCCAGCCTCGTGGGCGTCTTTATCTCCCTCACGCTCGGCCCGCTCACTCTCTTGCTCATTCTCAGGCTCCGCAGCCCGATAGAAAAAACGGTTCTTAAGCGCAACGATGAATGCCCTCGGCAGGTCGAAAAGATCCTTCCTACTATCGCTACCATCCCACCCGGCGTCGATCTTGGCCTGGATTGCAACCTGTCCAGCTTCCTCGTAGGCCCACGCAAACGAGTCCCAGAGCTTCGTGTTTATGTATGGCCATGGAAAATATGGGTCATTCCCACCAGTGGCCTTGACGAGTCTCTGAATGAGCTCCTCCCGCCTCATGTCAAGAATAGCCAGCTTTTTGGCCTTGTCGAAATCGAGCATCCACAGGTGGGTCTCCCGGCGACTGGTGTCGGTGACAAACTCTGGTGCCTGCCGGTCCGGTCCATAGTCCATATCGCTCTTGCGAGGATCTTGGGGGAGGCCGGAAGCAGAGAGCACAAACTCCACACCCTTCCCGTCTAGCAGCGCATGCCAGTGGATAATCGCCAGACCGACCGCTAACTCGATGACGAGTGTCTTGGTGTCTAGGCCAATCCCGTCCATTTGGTCGGCGTACAGCGGGAGGTTGCGGAGGGTATTGATGGATGCTCCATCCGCTTTCGATTGGCCAAAGTACGGCCGGATGAGACAGTCTTCGTTCTCCTGGTCGCTGAGAAATTCAGCTTGGCCCGCGTCGTCAAGCATCTCCTTGACCAGCGCTACGCGAGCAGAAGTGGGAATAGGGGGTATGCGTTCCATGACGTATCCCGGTCTCCCTCGACTGTGAGACGTTGGTAGGGTGGAACGAGCCGGCCCGTTATTGCGACCTGAGCAGTTTTGCTTTTCGTAGCGAGCGAGGGCTCCAAGGCAGTTCATGTTGTAGTGATAGGGTCGGGGGACGTTGGGTACGGAGATGGAAGCCCCTAGCTCCAGGAAATGTTGGGTGAGTCTTGGTTGCAGAAGGTTAACTGACTCCCAGGCGCTTTTGGCTCGTTGGAAGTCTTTAAGCATGACGGGCCACTGCCTGCCCAGCTTAATACAGCGGTTGGTAGCGCTCATCTCGTACACTGATCCGCATGTTCCCCGGCCGATGTTTCTGAAGATCTCCGGAGGGCGATTAGAGTCGCTGGGTTGGTCTGGGGTGTGCTTCTCTGTCTGGGACTCTGAGGAGGAGGTGGTAGAAAATATCCGACGGAGCGTCGCTGCGTGCTCGCTTTCGCTGGCCATCTTGTCGAGGAAATCTGTCTGCGAAGAGAACAAGGAGCCTGCCAGATGAGTTCTCAAAGATGTATGCTTGCAAGACAGAGACGGGCGCAATGAATGAGCCAGATCAAAGAATAGTGCGTTCAGACAAAGCTTATTTCTTACGCAATGAGAATGCCCCAAGATTGGCATTGAGGGAGACGGCTGGGTTTTAGTTGGAAACAGGAGACGATCTTGGTAACAGTAGTGTCCTATGATCAAGGGGCTTATCCCTCCGAACAATCTGCTGCAAACTCTGGTCAGCCAAGAAGCAAAACAGAAAACAGAAAAAAACAAGAACACGAACCAACCAAAAAAACCGTCATACCTGAATCATGCTTGTCACAACAGCGGTTTCCGTAAATCAGAATGCGTGGCGGCTAAACTTACCTTGCTGAGATCATGAGGGCCACGCGGATTGTGCTTAGAATGGAAGAAATCAGATCAAGTGCGGCCCGGTGCGAATGGTGGACGTATGAACTGCATGAGGACCCTGTCACGGCGCCGGCACCGTGACAACTAAATAGTGCAGTCTGGAAACCCGCTGCGTACCTAGCTTCGGTATATGTATGTATCATCCATGGATACCAGGTAACCTTCTGTCGGACGTGACGCATGGTGTGACTGCCCGGTGAGTGCCGTGGCAGGCCCTACCAAAAAGCTCACTTGGCGCCTTTTTATTCCGGCAGAATCAGTATGTACATACATACACTAAAAGATAGCGGACATAATCACTATCAGAGCCCATGCATCACTATAGCCCAGCGTGTCAATCGCTAACAGCCCGAACAGTTAGTGAGGAGTGTCACTGTAGCGTAGCTCCAGCGACAAGAAACGCCCGTGCGTGAAAGCGGTGAGTGAATTCGTATGGTAGGGACGTCTGTAACTATATTACGTAATCTTGCCTGCGGGCAGCCTTCTCCCTGGCAACCCACTCAGTCCTAGCCAGATCAACACGAGCACCGGACAATGCTTCATTCTCCCCTGGAAATAGCTTGTTCACTTTAGTCATGGACCTGGCTTTTCAAAAGTCTGGACATCTCCTGATTAGTGCATGCCTGAGGTACCTATCGACTGGTTTCACCAACTCCTTGAGTTGGAAGAACCCCATCGTTCTTGTCGCCTGTGTAGGTAGCTACTCAATTACCCGACGCCATAAGTATCTCATCAAGACTGTCCACAATAATCTCTGAAAACTAGTGCTTGGCATCTTTCACGTCGGCGTGTTCCATTCAGGGACGGAAAGGGCAATAAAGCAAGTGAAGAGTCCTGGCTTCCAACGCATTCCGGAAACGCGGGCGTCGCACCATATTCCATTTCATTAGTCACCATACGTATCTCGCAACGCCTTCACTCGCTTTGTCCGTCAATGGGCGGGGGACGTGTTGGTGGTTGGGCTTGGCTGCCCTGTCAGTGTGCTTCACTTTGCCAAACGAACAACCCTCATTCACTGTGCTGAGTCTGATGCCGTGAAACAGTAGGGTGTCGTCACGCGGACCGTCCTTGGTCGCATGGGGGTATTTGACAATACGATTCGTTCTTCCCCCTTCTGTTGCTCTTTGCTTCACGTCTCGAACACCAAGACCACGGCCAATCATCTGTTGGCGTGCAGCTTGCCATCCTTGCCTTCCCCTAGTTCGTGGGCTTTTGACATTGCCATTGCCATTGCCATATCCAGTCTCACAATACGAACACTCGACAATGGGTTCTCTATTGATGGACAGGCCTGACCTCGGGTGCTGGCCGTGGAAACGCATATAAATATTCCGGTACTCTCTCACTTCTCTCCTCACACTTCTCTCCTCACACTTCTCTCCTCAGACCATCCTCCATTCAACCTCCAGAGTCAGCATTGCAAGATAGTACTGCATAGCACCCATCGAATTCTCGTTCTCAGCTCGCCCGCAAGCTTACCACCCCAATCCTCGATTTCTCAAACACCTGCCAGCAAATCCCCCTTGACACATCACCATGTCTGACCGCAACCCTAAAGGGCTCCTAGCACTCCCAAAGGAACTTCATGACAAAATCTTCCTACCTGAACTGGAGGAAAACGACCGTATCTGTCGCATGCTGGCTTTCACGCTGGTTGCCAAGGGGGGTGTCCTGGAACCCAAATGGGTGAAGGAAAACCAGGCCAGTCTGCGCAAGGTCGACCCGGTATGCAAATTGTCTGAGACCGTCTCTCCGAGTCGGGAGACGGTCGAGCATTGGATGGCGAATCACTGGGGACCGACCGAGTCCCGTTCCTGTGAAAATTTTAGCCGTTTCGTCGACCGCTCACTGGCACTTGAGGCAACACCCCCCCACCTGATGGAAGTTGACCACAACCGGGACCAGATCTACCTCCACAACTTCTTCTCAGAATGCATGGCCAGAACGCAAGCTGGGTACTTCGACATCGCAACAATCCTTGGAACATCAACGAAAAAACTCATCAACAGCGTTCAAGAGGTTATTGTCTCAGCTGGGGGGGGACATACTTCCTGTTCTAGACCGCATGGTGGGAGAGTCGGGTCAAGCACCTAACGGACGCACGAAACGTGAGCGCTTGCTTGGGGGTCTGTGGTCTTCTGCCAAGCCTATCTATGTCCTCCTTGACTGTCGAGAGGGAAAATCAAGAGAATCTGTTGTCGAACCCTCAGATCTTCCGGCGTGGGGAGGGCTAGGGCCCCTTAATGCCCAATCAAGGATTTGGTGTTGGACTCGTGGGGATGTGCAAACAGTCCTGCACAAGACAGGTGGACTGTTTCAAGAGCTCTTTCCGGTCGAGGCTCCCATTCTCGAGTTTAATGACGGCATGCATCCCATTCTCGAGTTTAAGTTCCTCTTCCAGTCACCTCCTAAATCCACTGATTCTGCAGGATCCCGTTAATTTCTTTCGTTTTGTCACCGCTTTCACTCACTTTCTTTTTTTTCCCTTTTGTTGCGGCAACTCAGGAGGAGAATTCGCCATTCCGGCAGGCCACAAGCGCAGAAGGAGTCACGGGACTGGCGCCGCGCGCGATTGGCAGCACTTCCATTCTTCTCGAATCCCCCAACCCGGCCAACCTCGCCTTTTTCCCATCCAACACAGACGGACACACGATACAACACACACATAATCGAAACAAACAAACGAAACACAAATCTCATTTTTTCATGTGCCCTGGATTCAAGGGACATTGACAACAACGAACGAACAACGAACGCGTCGAACGCCTTGCTGCGGTTGAAGGCAGGCAGCCTGAGCAGGGACCCAAACATATCACTCATTTCGTTTATCCCCCCAGAAGCACGGCCGGGAGATGTTTCACATGACACCACACAAACACACGCACACACGGAGCTTCAAATTTCTTAGGTATTTCACGGGATAAAGGTGGGACTGGCATTGTGCCCCTAATGGAGGAGATAGATGATAGATCTGTACCCATCAGGTAGACCTCGGCAGTTTACGTCCACGCTATTGGCATAACAATAATCACCTTCATTCCTAAATTTAATCTCTCAAAGTGCTAGTGCTTTTGCAGATGCTAAGTTGACATTTTTGTTCGAACTAATAAAAGCCACTATAATGATAATGGCCGAAAGATCAGCTTCCTGCCCCTTTCTCCCAAGGACCCCGATCGTACAAGACAGTGCGTCTTAGACGCGCCATGCACTACAACAATCTCCCCACCATATTGTGATGGATGGGTTACAAAAGAATACTGACGTTCAACGCCCTGCCGTGGGCATTTACATGTACACACAAAACGAACCCCCAACCCATGTCAAGATACCCCTCCTTCCTAAAGTTGCCGTATGTCGCTGTCTGTAAATTGCCCCTTTTTTCCTTTCCAGTGAGTACAGGTACATACCTAGCCTCTAGGTAGTAGCCAGATCGCGACCCGGGGATCCAATCGTCCACCTCACAAGACCCCCCTCCTGTGCCGTCTGATCAACCAGCGCATTGCTACGCGGATCGAGCGGCTCGCAACCTTTGCCAGCCAGAGTACACGCCATCAGCAGGACGACGTACACCCGAGATGCTGTTTCTGAGTATGTGATCCACTCCTCAGTACTCCACCCCCATTCCCTTGCGCCGCCGTTGCCGGGGTGATGGAAAAGTCGTAAATACAGCCAGTCACTGCCACTGCGTCAGGATGTCCGTTCAATGTAAGTGAGAGCGGCGATCAACCTGGGTTACTAACCTTGCGCAGCTAGGAGGTAGAGTTGTATTAGGCAATGTACGGCGTTTGCGTTTCGAGACAGGCGTCTATGAGCGCCGCCTTGGCGAGGCGGTCGCTCTCGACGGAATAAGCGTCGTTTGTGGTGTCTAGCAGCTGCGGGTATTTGATCCTATGGTAGAATAGGCCGTGGTTGTCATTCTCTACCGTTATGATTTTGGTTGTCCGACTCGCCATATTATATGAGACCCTGGTCCACCAGATGAGGCAGCCAGGGTGATTAGTATGCATATAGCGTCTTTTCCGCGAGCAGGATAATAATGTGTATGGAATCCCGCGCATCTAGCGTCCAAATCAGAGTCATGTACACGGTGCTGTACCACATTGTATGTCAATCGTCTAAATTGCCTCATCAAGGTAACAACCTAGTATAGGTCTGCGATTCGCTAAAGCTCTAGCATGAAACAAAACGCGCTTGCTTGACGTCGATTATCAACCCCCAAGATCGCTATCCAAAATGCCGTTGAGAACCTCACTCAAGCTTCCCCTCCTTAACCAACCTCCGGATAGTCTCGATGCTAGACTCGACCGCCATTTTGGCAGTCTTTCCTAGTATGTCAGCCCACCACTTCCCCTTTCCATACCTGTTTGTTTGTGAAGACTTACCTTCCGATGCGCCTCCTCCATCTTCTTAGCCTCCTCACTGCCCGCCTCGACGTCCGGGTGCCGCCACTCAAACATGTAGGTCATATGTAAATCTTCCGGCTCGCCGCTCGGTCCGGACGCCACAAAGTTAGAGATGGTCGTCCCGTCCTGCTGGTAAAAGTCCACCCGACACGGCGCATAATGCTTGCACACCTCCTTTACTTGGCCGCCAGGCCCTGCCCCAGGCTTGAACCTGACGGTTCGCGTCACCACGACGACATCATCCTTGCTCGGGTCCTTTTCTTCCGAAAGCACCCCGCACTCGACAATAACGGGCACAAACTCTTGGGCGTGCCGGACCTTGCGCTGCAGACCGGCCCATACCTGCGCGAGGGTTAGGGTCGGTTCCTGCCCGGCGCGGTTGATGGGCGCTGTGTAGCCCAGATTGAAGACGACCATTTTGTAACAGACCGAATGTTAAAACTTAATAAAGGGGGAAGGCAGAGAGAAAAAGAGAGAGAGAGAGCTGGAAAGACAGGAGTTATAGGTCGCGACGTTCAGGTTCGTAATCCGGATGTGCAGGAAGGCGATATAGCAGGTATATATCGACCGACTCCATAAAATATTGGATCGGAGAACCCCACCGGTCGTGACACAAGACGTTGCGGTGCGGTGCCCGCCGGATGGACGAGCACCTGTCTGTCTGGAAGAATTAACTCAGGCTATTCCGCTTGTCGTATGATACGGGTTAGAATGGCCTTTGTCCCACACCGGATAGTCCCGCTGTCATCTCATTGTTCCATGCGGCTGTGGCTCCAACTCCGGATGATGACGTCATCGTCTTCATGAACTGACTGCACATACATTATTGCTAGTAAGCAAACACAGAATAACTGCGACTACCAAGGTATCTACTACGTCTATGTACTTACAGACAACCTCAGACTTGTTCTCACCGAGTTGTCCGAAAAAGATGAAGCGTGCAGTCGTGTCGTTTACCCTTATTCTGTCCCAAGATCCTAAGGCATAGGTAGGTGGTGATAATTAATCGCCACTTCACTGGGCAACCATTCACTTCATCCCATCATTATTTCAGCAATGGTCCGAACACGAGCATACCTGCTACATATAACTTCCAAAGCACAGAAATCCAAGGAAGAAGTGGTGCAGTGTGTTACTTCACAAGTGTGAATCATGTTCACCTTGGGTTTCGCACTAGAGCCCGCAGGATTAAACGTAACCCGTGGCAGTTCATCCTTTTTCATTTTTTCAGCAAGATGTTTTCACATCCCATCCTACGTTATTACTTGCGTTCGGTCAACCGCCTCGCTCGTGGCATTTAGGACAAACAGGATTAGGGAGCTACTTTAAACTAGGCTTCATAACATCTTGAGCTACTGGCCTTTCTGTTGCTTCATATTCATTAGGTAAGGTATGCATTGCATTTTCTTTGATCGTTTTACCCCAACACTCATTAAACAGTTACCTTACGAATTTGCTGTCAAGATGCTGCCAATTCTAACAGCCCGTCAACATGGGACTACCAACTAAAAACGGGGACAGGGTTAGCTCTTAACCCATTCTTCTTCCACATAGAGTGTAAGTAGTTAACCTTCTTCCATATATTTATTTCTACTTTTAAAGCCGTACTTCATTAACTATTCTCACATTTAGCTGGTAACGTGTAAGTAGTGGTATAGTGTGGAAGAGCTGCATTATTAGCTGTTAGCACCTATATTCGACTATATTTAACTATTAACACCCGTATTTAGTCCTAGTCAGCGACCTTAATCAATTAAAAGTCGGCTAAGCTAGCTATACTAGTAAGGGGTAGTTAAATCATCTTATTGATGACTAAGATACTTTTTAGCTAATATTTGTTAGTAATTCGAATCTTCGTAGCCGGACTTTAAGTAACGCATTCTTAACTTTATAAAAAATCGAGTAAAATTAGGTAACAGCCGATAAATAAAGTTATAATTGCTTTAAACTTGACTTCTTTCTTTCTCTCTTTATCTTACACTCTTAAGCTTAACTAACCTTCTTAAGCTTAATTAACCTTCTTAAGCTTAACTAACCTTTTTAAGTGACCTTCCTCGACCTTTTTATCTTTTAAACTATTTAAGCCGCCGATAAAATAAGCAGTATCTTTTATATTAATCTTATCATTCTTAATAACATTATGGTTTTTAACGCGGTCCTTAACGCGTAAAATCCGAGCCTTACGCTAGGTAAACTTAACTTCATCTGTAAGTAATATAAAGGGTTTATGATAATTAAATGAAACCGGGGCTTTAATTGTTAAATTTAAACTTATAAGGTCGAAGTATAAAATAATAAGATTAAGTGATAAGTTTACTTATATTATATACGTAAAAAAGGCTTTAAACTAATATGTTAT
This sequence comes from Diplogelasinospora grovesii, assembly GCA_033297225.1. Lineage (NCBI taxonomy): Eukaryota > Fungi > Ascomycota > Sordariomycetes > Sordariales > Diplogelasinosporaceae > Diplogelasinospora > Diplogelasinospora grovesii. Next base: position 15,407 of record MU854022.1, on the reverse strand, counting down.
AAATTTAAAGGCATTTAAAACATTAAGAAGTATCTTTAAGCAGCTTATTAACGCCGCCATTTATTAAAAAGTAATTACCGCTTATTAAAGAAAAGAATCTTCTTTTCCTCGTTAGCTTTTTCCGCCTAAACTATTATAACTTAAATTAATAAGCTATAATTAATAAATTAATTTTTAACTTTAACTTAAATCATTTTTATTACCTTTTTATCGCTTAAATCATTAATAATTAATTATCATTTTATATAATTAAAAACTTAAAATTTTAAGCTATCTTTAAATACTTAAACTTATCAGTCATAATTAAGTAAGCTAACCTCTTTTATAAAGTTATATGCCACCTTATCGTTAATAAGCATTTGAAAGGGTTTAACGCCATTAAAATAAGTTTACATTAAGTTATTAAGAAGATTTATATCGCGTTTAATAGTAAAAAGTTTAATAATTAGTATACTTTATATAAAGTAACGGCGATATACTTTAATTATAATTATATTATAAAAAAAGTAATCTTAAGAGTGTTTAAATTAATTAAGTTATATATTAATAATAATATTATTATAAAGATAATTCGACTCGTTCACGCTTTTAAAATTAATAATAATAAAATCAGTTACTTTATACTTAATGACGTTAACGTTAATAATAATATTATTATAAGTATATATACTACGTTATATTACACTACTTAGCTAGGGCTAACGTTATGCTTACTATATAGCCTATTTTATATATAAGATAAAAAGATTAGTTAACTATTATAGCTGTTATAATCATTATAAGCTATTATAAAGCATTATAATCATTATAAGTTTATGTTAATATATAATAAAATACTATATATACGTATATTATGTAATTATAACATAGTTATAACGTTATATTACGCTTCCTCTACTTACCTTATACTACTTCCACTACTTACCTTACACCTTTAGCCTTTACCATTCTTTCCACCTTAACGAAGAAGGCTTTCTTCTACTTCTATACTTAAGTAAGTTTTTACCTTATAAGCTTACTTCTTATAGGTTATAAGCCCAGCTTAAAGGCTTGAATATAGTTTTAAATACGCTCTATTTAATGGAGTAAATCATACCTTTATATAAGGCTTATTAGCTAATATATCATTAAGTGTTATATAATATACTTCACTTAATATATAACTATATTATTTATCAATAAGATAATTATACTTAAACTAAAAGAAGGAGTAAACTACGTCATATAAGCTATATATATAGAGGCTACCCTAATTAAGGATAATATAGCTTTAAAAAGCTTAACCCTTAAAAAGGATTAAAAAGCTTTATTTATTATAAAGTTACTTTATAAAGATAAGCCCCTTCTTTATATTTAACATGAACTTACAGCTTAAAAGGCTTGAAATAAGCTAAAGGATGTATATAATTTAAAGGGCTTTACTATTAAATTCTTAATTTATAAAGAGTTCTAATATTAGCGTTTAAGACTTTAATTTTATAAAAGACTACTTAAATAAAGTTAAAGAACTTATAAATAACCTTTATACCCATGAAATCTAAATACGTACAATTATTATAATAGCTTAAGTACTTTATAACCTTAGCTAAGAATATAAAGGCTTTATCTTTAAGATTATTCAGTCCTTAAGAAAGGATCTTAAGGCTTATACCATTGAGTCTTTATTTTTTAACCTTATTAATAAGTTTAAAGGCAAGGAAAAAGACAAGATTTAATACATTAAAACTAAGTTAAGGGATAAGAAATTTAATAAGGTATTAAAACCTTAAAGAAACATTAATAAAGTAGTTAAATATTATAAAAATTATAAAAAGACTAACTATAACTTAAATATTTATTAGTTTTTAAACTTGAAACTAGCTTTAAAAAGCTAAGTAAATTCTATTAAGGCTAAGGAAGATTAACTAAAAGATTATAAAAGGGAAAAAAGAGAGTAACGTTAAATAACTCTTATTTTAGCTTAAAAGGAAACCTTTAATTTACACAATGAATTTAATATTAATACTAATACTACTAAAAATACTAGTAATAATAATAGAAATGGTAGTTTATAAAAGAAAGAAATTAATATCATTACCATTAATTTAAATAATAACGTTAATTATAACCTTATAAATACATATAACGAAGAAGAAGAGAATTTACTTAAGGTAAGTAATAAAAACTATACTTATAACCATACCTATACCTATATCTATAACTATATATATATCTTATAAGTAAAGTTGTTTACTATGTTATGAGCTGAAAGCTTATATAGTTAATTCTGAGCTTAGCCCGGTATTTTAATCTTAGGCTAAATGCTATGTACATAGCGCACCTGGCACGCTAAGAACGAAATTTTGAAGCTTTAGCGCTAAGTTATATAACGGCTTCTTATTAGCTGCACCCACTATATATAAGTTGCATGCATAGCTTTCGCTATGTGGCTTCTTTTCTTTTATCTTCGTAAATTAATTTATAACTTAAAAGTCCTTAATTCTATATTATACTTCTTAAGCCCCTTACATTTTAATCTACCCTTTATTAATTTTCTTAACGCCTTTATAAGCTAAATAAAGTACTCGCGCGCATTTAGTTAAAGCTTAACTTCTTAAATTATAGTTTCTTTTCATTACTCTTTTTAATTTTTTTTTTCTTTCCTTCTTTCTTTTTATATTTACGCTTAAGCCTTACGTTAAGGCTAACTTATCATATAACACTATAAGTACTCCCGGTAATATACCTTAGTTGCTGGTTTAAAGTGAGTGGGAATGATAATTTATACTAAGAATCATTTAGCTTATCGGTAAGGTTGCTACCTTAAAGGCTTAAGCTTAAGCATTAAAGCTAAGCTTTAAGTCGATAGCCTTAAAATAAAGGATACGGAGGCGTAGTTTTATTACTTATATACTTACCTTACACTTATAGTAAAGAAGAAGCTTTTTCCTTTCATTAAGGCTATAATTAACTGCTCTCTTTAACACTTAATTAATAAGCTTTAAGCTAGTTATAATGAGCTAAATGTATAATAATAAGCTAATTAATAAATAGCATTATTAACTTAATGCCTTAATAAGTGGATTTATACTTACCTCTTATGATTTAAAGAAGTCTTATACTACGTAAGTGGAAAATTATAGCCCGATGATATAAAGATTAATAGCTTAGTAGTTAGCTTTTATTAAACCTAATGGTAGCGCTTAAGTAAGCAGCCCGATATACTTAAGAAGTATAATGCTTTACTTACTTACTTATATAACTTAAGGAGTAATATATTCCATTTTTCCGTAGCTTTAACTTTAATACCAGTAACTTTATAAATATTAGTATTAAGAAGATAAAGGCTATTAAGCCCTCAGCAGCTTAAGAATAAAGGCGGAAGTAGAGGAAGGAAGGCTGGTATATAAGGTGTGATAATAATAACTATTAGTTTAAAACATACTTTAACTTAAATAAAGTTAAGATTAATATAACAGTGTTCGCATAAAGTAAGGAGCGTAATATTAAAAGTAAGGATAATGATTACGATTATAGCTTAAAGGATGATTAAAAAGCATCCTTATTAATGAAGGAGGTTTTAAACATGATTATATAAGAGATCTAATAATTTAATACGTAGCTTCCTTAACTAAAAGAGCGTAAGCTATATTTATAAATAAGTACTTTTAATGGTTTAATTAAAGATAAAGTGGGCTTATAGCTATGGAGCGTAGATTAAAGTTACCATACTTATACGCACGATGTTGATAAAGGCTAAGCAGTTAAATTAGTAATTAAGATCAACTCGGTAATTGCTTTAAAGGTAAAATAGGTGGTTATTATTTACTATAATATATTTACGTTTAATAACGTATGGAAGCGTTAAGTAGCTAGCGAAATGATTAATTAGACTTAAGGGAGTAAGAGGGTAATGTTATGGGTTAAAAGCTTATATAGTTAATTCCGAGCTTAACCTAGTATTTTAGTCTTAAGCTAAATGCCATATACGTAATGCACCTACACACTGGGAATGGGATTCTAAAGCCTTAGCGTTAAGCTATATAGCGGCTTCTTATTAGCTGCACCCGCTATATAAGTCGCATGCGCATCTTTCACTATGCGGCTTCTTTTTTTCTACCTTCGTAAATTAATTTATAACTTAAAAGTCCTTAATTCTATGCTATACTTCTTAAGCTCATTACACATTAATATTACATTAACTAGTTTCAGAAAAGTATAAGAAATAAGGGAGAAAGAAAACATATATAAAACTATAGCTTTTAAGGATTAAAATATACTTAGTTTAAAGAATATACTTATATTAAGTTAATTTATACTTAATAGTGTAAGTACTATAAATATAGTCTGTGATAAATTATACTTTAAAATGTATAAAGAAATAAATAAGATCGTAAGCTAAAAAAAAGTAAATATTATAATGATTAAAGGCTAAAGAAATATCTTTATAAGGTTTAAAGATATAAGCTATCTTAAAATAATATAAAACGTATTTTATATACTAGAACTAAATATAAACTTATTGTTTATTAATAAGATACAAAATATACTTATAATGGTTAATAATGATAAAAGATAAGTAATATTAGTAAATAAAATAAATAATACTTTATTATTTAAAGGATATAAAAAAAATAGCTTATACTACTTATATATTAAGGTAATATATAATTACATAGTTGTAACTATAAAAAAAATAATATTATAACTTATAAAAATAATATAATTTAAAATAATATTATAACCTAAGAAAGTATTATAGTAAATAAAATAGTAAATATCCTTAAGGATATAAATAATAATAAGATACTTAAGTAATATTATAAGCTAAAACATCTCGGTATAAATTCCTTAATAATAATACTGAAAGGTATAAATATATTTATAACATAAGAAGAAATAAATAGCTTTAAGCTATATAAGTGCCTTATATACTTATTATTTAAGGAGAAAAAACATATAAGAAAGGTATTATTAAATACTATAAGTATTAATACTCTTTAACGCATACATAGTGATATTAATAATTCATATACCCCTATATATATTAAATATAAATATTATATAACCTTCTTAAAAAAGAAAACTAAATACCTTAAGGTAATATTATTAAAGCATAAAGATAAAGCATATTAAGCCTTTAATACTTATAAAAATAAGGTGAAAAATAATAATAATAATAATAAAAGAATAAAGGAATTCTTTATAAATAACGGCATTAAATATGTAAATAAGCAGTTTAAAATTATTATAAGCTAAAAGGTTATATAGTTAGTTTTAAGCTTAGCTCACTATTCTTAAGATAAATGCTATATACGTAGCGCACCCAGTACGTTAAGAGCGAGATTTTAAAGCCTTAATATTAAGCTATATAATAGCTTCTTATTAGCTGCATTTACCTTAGCCTTAAGCTATATAGTAGCTTCTTATTAGCTATACCCTTTATATATAAATTATATGCGTAACTTCTATTACGCAGCTTCTTTCTTTCTATCTTTATAAATTAATTTATAACTTAAAAGTTCTTAATTCTATACTATACTTCTTAAGCTCCTTACATTTTAATTTACCCTTTATTAATTTCCTTAATGCCCTTACGAGCTAAATAAAGTATTCGCGCGCATTTAATTAAAGCGTAGCTTTTTAAATTATAATTTCTATTCGTCGATCTTTTCAGTTTTGTTTCCTTTTTTTTATATATACTTTATTACGTTAAGGTCAGCTACTATATAATATTATAAGTACTCCCGGTAATATACTTTAGTCTCTAGTTTAAAGTGAGCGGGAGTAATAATTTACATTAAGAATCTCTTAGCTTATTAATAAGGTCATTACCTTAAAGGCTTAAGCCTCATTTTCCTTTACTGAGCTCATATGCTTTTAAGTGGTTCTTTCGCACCTTAATAAGTATGACGGCATTATGACTGACTTAAAACCTTACCTTTTAAGTGTTAAAGCTAAGCTTTAAGTCGATGACCTCGTAATAAAAGATATGAAGGCGTAAATTTATTACTATTAAATTAAAGAACTATAAATAACCTTAAAGTGTGTAATTAACTACACTTTGTGCACTTACTTAGTAAATGTATTAATTTTACCTACGTATAAGTTATCTTATAGTAAGATAAACTTTATATATAAGCTTATAAATCTTAATTTAAATAAAACTAAAATAAGTAGATAAAAGTACTTATAGTTTAATTAAATGGCGAGTAAAAAAGAAGTGTAAATAAGATTAAGAATAATTAAGATTATAAGTATTAAATATTAATATTTAATAATTAATAAGATGAAATTTAAGATTATTAGCCTTCTTAATTAAATATAAGTATAAAAGCCCTTACTTATAGTTATATAGTTAGTAAATATAGTGCGAAGAATTAAGGTAAAAGGTAGAAAGAAGAAAAAGAGGTAAGAAAAGATTAATCCTTAAGTTAAATCTTCTCCTTAAATTTATATAAGCATTATACGCCTAAATCTAGAAAAGAAAAATGAAAAAGTCTTTATATTATTAAGCTCTCCTTAACTAAAGGGCCTTAAATACCTTTCTTACTTAAGTTACGTTGTTAATTATTAAATAGCTTAAAAAAAGAGATATTATAAAGAAAACATTAAAAAAACTTAGCTTAACTATTATAAACACGCTATTTAGAGGTAAATTTACGTATTAAAAAGAACTTTATTACACGAAAAACTTAGCTCCTTTACGATTTAACAGCCTTTCTTATAGCCTGCTCTTTTATTCCCTTATTCCTTACTTATGCTTCATTTATTATGATTCTTCTTAGCCTTTTAGCCTTTAATTAACATATTTAATCTTACTTTTAATAATCCTTTATATAATTAAGGTATACGTATCAACTTAATAAAGTAGTATTATATACTAGTTAATGTACGGTCGGTTTAAAGTTACAATAAAGGCTAAAGTTAAGGCTTTATCTTAATATTCTTAAATTAAAATTTGCTTTTAATAAAATAATTTCTTTAATGATAGCTTACATTTAATTAAAAAAGTTTATTTTCTTATATACGTTTATAGTTTATTAAACATAGTTTAATAATCGAAAGGAGTATATAATGTATTTACCGAATACTACTTTAATGATCCATTAAATTCGATCCTTAAATAACTCAGTTCTCGTTATAAAGGAGTTAATTAAAAGATAAAACTCTTATTAGCTTTTAAGCTGATAATAACTTTAAAGGAATCGTTATTTTAATATCGAAAAATAAATCTAGGTAAACTTAATTATTAAATACATATATATTTAATTATTTAGTTAATGCTCCTCTTTTATAATTAAGTAAGAAATATAATATATAATATAATTATGCTCCATCTTTATAATTTATAATAATAGTACCATTTATAACTCGAGTATTAAATCTTAATGAGCTTTATTATATTCTAGTTTTATAATAACCCCCGCTTATTTAATTACTTACCGCTATTCTTTTAATAAGTAAAGGTAAGTTATAATATACTTGATTTTAATAAGTGAAAAAGAGGTTATTATTATTAATTAATTAAACTAATGGTTAAAGATCGTTAAAAACTAATAACCTATATTACTTTAATATATTAAAAAGAAATAAAAAGGTTTACTTATTATTTACGCTTTAATAATTATTAACTTAATTAAAGAAAAGATATTATAATTATTTTTAAAAGAGAATCCATCGAAAATAACTATATATATTCTTCGTAATTTTATAATACTTACATAAGCCTTAATAATATATAGTTTTTATAAAGCTATTTATATTATTTAAACCTTATATCGATATTATATAAATAAAGAAAGACGCGAAAAAGCTGAAATTTAAATTAGATAAAGTAATAAAAGTCCATTAATATTTAATGAGAGTACTAATATAAAAGGCGATTATTTATATTAAGAACGTAAAAAAAAAAGGAAAAATAATAGCTTAAATATAATAAGAAAGGATATAATTAGTTTAATAAAAATGAGAGTACTTATCTTAATAGCAAAAGAAGCTTAATTAATAAACATATTAATAATAAGATTTCAATTGGTAATTATCTCGGTATTAAAATAAAACTAGTTAAATATATTATTAATAAAGTAATAATTATTATTAATTATTTAAATATTAGCGCCTTATAATTACTTAATTGTAATATTAATAATAAAAAGCTAGTTATTAGTTTCTTAAAACTCGTTAAGAAGAGATTAATTTAAAGTAATGTTTTTATATTACACGCTATACATTTTAATTAATCAGGTGGAAAAGCCGTTACCATCATTATAAGCTATTATAAACCATTATAACTATTATAACTATAAGTTAATATATAATAAATATTATATATATATATATTAAGTAATTATAACTTAGTTATAATGTTATAAATTACGCGTAGACTATAGTTTATACGTAATTACTATAAGGCTATTATTAAAAAGTACGGGGTAAGTGCAGCGTTATTAAGTATATAAGATTCATTATGGGATCCACTGTGGGAGTAAAGAGTATATAAGAATAAAGGCGCTATAAAAAGCTAAAATAATGGAAGGAAAGAAACCTTTTATAATAAATAAGAATAAAGCTCATTATCCTTTATAAAATATAAGAAGAAGCTTTACTTTATTAGTTATAATAATTAAAGAGAGAACTAAATAGAGGTAAAGTAAAGTAAAGAGTACATTAAAGCATATACTTTATAGTTACTTTACATTAGAGAATGTATATTTATTTTACATTATTATTTGATTAACCTACTTTCTAATTACGTACTTATACCGTATATTTTAAATGAACCTCGTTTATTTTAATAATTAAAAGTCTTAATCTTTATTAGCAGCTAAAATCTTTTTATAAATAAATCACCTTTAAAAGGAGAATGGATTAATTTAAGTATATATTAAAAGAATTACTAATGATCGCATAATAATAAGATTAAAAGCATATATACATTATAAAAGATAAGATCACGAGGTAATATAACTATTTATAAGGTTTATTATATAAAAGTAATAATGATATAAAAGGTATAATAAAACAATAAATTAAGGGATTCTTTAAAAGGTTAATAAAGCTTTAAAATAAATATAGTTAACGATTTTTAATAAGTAATTTCTTTAAAAGAATAGTTAATGATTTATAATAAGTTTTATAACTTTGAACGATATGATAAGAGAGCTTAAAGGAAGATAAAAGTTAACTTATATTAATATTAAGCTAAGCCTTAATACTCTTACTTACCTTATAAATACATCCGATCTTCTTTCTTATGTAATACTTATTAAAATACGAAAAGTTAGTTCCATTCTTATACGTTATTAAAATAAAGTTAATTTTAGTCTTATATATTTTTAACGAGTCTTTAAAAGATTTAAAATCCTTTAATAAAAATCCTTTAATAAAAACTAAAAAAAACTTAATTTTTCCTTTATTACATTAATAAAGTAATTACTTATAATATACTTTATTACTTATTATATATAAACTACTTCTTTTTTAAAAAAGTAAATTTTATTAAAATATAATTTACCTTAATAATAATAAGGCTGTTATTTAATAGTTTTTAAAATGCTTAAACCTTTAAGAAGGCTATTATTTTATTTAATATAAAGCCTATTAAGGATTATTTTAAATATTAATCGCTTTAAAAGGAAAGCCCGAATTTAAGGAGGTATGTATTATTAAAATAATAACCTTCTTAAAAGAAAGCTTATTAAATAACGCACTTTATTATAAATAATAATTAACTTTTATCTCGTAATTTATTAATAAAAGCAATAATTTCCTTTTATAATACTTAGTTTAAAGTATTATAACACTCATAAGCACTTAATTAAGGATTTAACACTTAGCTTATAAGTTAAGTAAGTACCTTAATATATCCAGGAATCCTTAAGAGCTCTAAAAGCATTAAGTAATCCTTAACGTAACGTAAAATCCCCGAGAAAATATAGTATATATTATTTAACCTTTTAATTAATAAAAGCCCTTAAAGTTAATTATTTTAATAAGACATATAGTATATAGTTAGTTAAAACTATCTTAAAAGCTAATAACCTTAAAAGTACTAAACTTAAAAAGGTGCGAGCTATTAAGAGTTAGCTTTTTAAAGGAGGCTATATTATTTAAAGCTGAAGTATAAATTTTAAATCATATCTTTTAATTTATTAATATAATTTAATACTCGTTTTAAAGCACCTTAATACTTAAAGGCACTTATAAATAAAGAAATAGCCTCTTATTTTTAAGCTTTTAAATATAAACCTTATTAAGTATCACTTATAAATATGTGCTTAAAGGGGTGGTATATTATATAAAAGGCATACCCTTAATAAACTATAAGGATATATATTAAATATATAAGAAAAGTATAGATTTAAAAGGTAAAGTACTATTTTAACCCATTAAGATTAGCCCTTAAAAGGATCAGTTCTTAAAAGGATTAAACCTTAAAGCCTTAAACGGAAAGGGGATTTACTCTTTAAACTATTAAATATCCCTTAAATAGAAAGGGGAATTACCTTTTAAACCATTAAACTATTTTAACTTATAATGAATACTTAAGCCCTTATAAGCTTTAAGATCACTACCGAGTCCATTTAATAGCCTTTAAGTGGTGTTAAAAGACCTGTTATATCTAAAGGTATACGTTAAAATATAAGGAGTCACCGCGTGTAAAGTGCTTAAGTGAACTTAAGTAATCCTTATCATGGCACTAGCGGGCGCATGCGTGCGATCATGATGCGCGCTAGTATCTAGATTATAAATTAAGATTCTAAGGGTATATTTATATTATTACGTGCGTGTGCGCTACGCGTACCACCCGCGCACCACCCTTAATATAGCGTAACGCCCGCGACTTAGCCAGTGCTTATGTACTTATAGGTCCTTAAAGATTTCCCTTAGAATTTAGTTTATAGTAGGTTGGTTGTTTTTAGCTACTAGCATCATTAAAATCACTATATCAGCCTTAAATACTTTATAATATCTGCACTAATTAATATTATTACAGCCTTTTAATATTTATTTAAGTTTTAAAAATAATTTAGCTTTATTATCCTTTTTTAAAAGTTTAAATATCGGTCTTTTTCGTTAAGTTTTAAATTTATAAGAGCCGTTTTTAATTTATACTCACTACTTAATTTAAAGAATTACTTATAGCCATTTTATAACTAACGTTTATAATAAGATTAAATTTTATAAGGAGCATGGCCTCAGAGAGGGCTTTTTTAAATAACTGTTAACTAATAAATAAGGTATGTAGTTAATTATTTATAAATAAGAGGAAGTAAATATACTTCTTCACTCTGCTTTTTCTTACCCATTATACTAGCTACTAATATATAATTATTATAATAAAAAGCCTTAAATCAGGGCCTTTTAACCATACTTATATATACCAGGCTTAAGTAGTGGTTATAGTAATGTACGTAAAAGTAGGTGGGTATAATAAGTAAAGTAACTTCTTTTAATACCTTTTTCTCGGCTATCTTACTAACTACTAATATGTAAATGATATGATTAAAATCATTAGAAAAAGGCTATTTTAACTATATTTATATATACTAGGCCCAGGTAGTGGTTATAATGGTATACGTTTAAGTGGGTGTAATAAGTAAGGGTACTTTTTTATATAGCGGTTTCTCACCCACTATATTAGCTACCAATATATAATTACTATAATAAACAGCCTTTAATTAAGGCTTTCTAGCTATATAAATGCATCCCGGGCTTAAGCAATGATTATGGTGCTATACGTATAAGTAAGTAAGTGTAATAAGTAAGGATACTTTTTTATACTGCTTTTTCTCACCCACTATACTAGCCACTAGTATATAATTACTATAGTAAGGAGCCTTTAATTAGGGCTTTCCAGCCATATAAGTGCATCCTAGGCCTAGGTAATAATTATGGTGCTGCATGTGTAAGTAGGTGGGTGTAGTAGGTAAGAATACTTCTTTATACCGCTTTTTCTTAGCCATCTTATAAGCTATTAATACGTGGATAATACCGCTAGAATTGCTAGAAAAAGGCAATTCTAACCATATTACTATATATGTATTATATTATACCAATTAGTATAATATTAAGGTAAAAAGATAAATGATATGTAAGGCTAAAGGCTGAAAACGCCCGAAGTGCCTTAGACCTTATGTCACAGGAATTTAAAATGGCCTTTAATTAGTTGGTTAAGGTGCTAGAAGGGTGAGGCTTAAAGGGTACATTCTGAATTCCCGCGCTATATGTGGTTTAAGATCTTGAGACTAATGCACGCCGCAGTATAGTGTTACGATAACTATATAGTGCAATTTAAGAGCCAGAGCATGTAGCTTTAGTTACTTATATCCTTTTATAAGGCATGACTCAATTAGTGTGACTACTCGATTAGCGCCGTAATAACTTCCCCGTAATGTTAAAGAGCTAAAGTTAAAAAGCTAAAGTTAAAGAGTTAGTGTTAAAGAGCTAGTATTAAAGAGTAGTAAGAAGAGGAGAATAAGTTTTAAAGAGGTTAAGAAAGGTTTTAATACCCTTTATAAGGATAAGGGGAATTGCCTCGAAACCATTTATAATGAGAAGGGTAAAAACCCCTTAAGACCTTTAAGTGGAAGTAAGAATTACCTTTAAAACCTTTAAGCAGTAAGGGAATAACCCTTAAGTGCTTAAGAGCCTTATATAATGAACCCTTAAAGCGCTTATATTACCTTTTATATAGCTATTAAGAGTATATTATTATATGTAAACTACCCATTATACTACTTACTAACACTATACTGTTACATGTAAATTACTTATTATATTACCCTTAATATCGTTATTTATTCCATTACCCCTTTATATGCTTATTAAGCTAAAACCACTTATTAGCGCGTTAAAACCAGCTTTTTTATAATTAATGAATTTTAAATAATTCGTTTTATATAAGAAATTTTAAAAATTAATTTTCAACTTAGCTTATAATATAAGGAGGTTTAAAGTAAATCACTTATAAAGTAAGAAGGTTTAAGGTAACTATTACTTATAGGATAAGAGCTTTAAAGTAAGTGTTAACTACGGCTCGAAAAGGTATAAGGTAAATAATAAAAACTATAATAAGGCTTATATACCCATTATACCTTATAAAAGACCCCTTTAAATAATTAAATTAAGCTTATTATAAAGCTTAAAGTAAACCCCTTAAATAATTAATTAAACCCTTTAAACAGCTAAATTGATCCATTAAAATGCTTATTGTAAAGCTTATTAGAATACTTATAATAAAGACTAGTTAATTAGTTAGTTAGCTTAATTAAGATTATCTTTCGGTTCACTTACTCCCCTTATACAACTACTAACCTAATTATAATAAGCGGCGCGTTAAGATAGGTTTAAGTAATAACTCGTGATTTCCGAGAAATTTAATTTATATAATAAATTTTAAAAATCATTAAATAAACTCGTTTATAGCTTAAAGAGATTTAAAGTAAAAGACACCTTTACATGCCTTATAGTAAAAGGCTTAAAGGTAAGAGTCCATAAATACTAAGTAAAGAAAAAGTCTTAAGTAAAGGCTATATAAAAATAATACCTTTACGTACCTTATAGTAAAAAGTTAAAAGGAAGAATGGAAACTAAGATTTAAATATCATGTGCATATAAAGAGTGACACAGTTAAAACTTAAAAATAATACTAATAATACTTACTAAACTCGGGAGCAATGTAAAAGTGAAACGGAACTACTTACCTTATAAGCAGGTAAAGATGCTTATTAAGACCTATAATAATTAGGACTATGGATCTTACGTAAGGTGGATGCATTAAGTATAAGTTTAACGCTTAATAACCTAATTAAAAGAAGATAAACTCACTTACCTTAAAAGCTAAGAGGGGTAAAAGGTTAGTATAATTTATATAGCTTTAAATGAGCTAAAGAAATTTCATTTTTATATAGGTATTTAGTTAAGGAAGTATTAATATTTATATAACTTTTTAATTAAGGAACCATTTCTATATAACTTTTTATTTAAAGAATAAAACTTTATATAGCTTATTTAATTAAAGAGATAAAAGAAAGGAAGTATTTACTTACCTGATACTATATAATACGTAAGAAGAATCCTTATAATAATGCAAGCTATTTTAAAGCTACGAGATTTAATAAAAAATATTTACTTACTCTTTATTATTAACCTTATTATAAACTTTACTTACTTATAAATATACTCACGTATTAAATGAACGCACTTACGTACTTACATACTTACGCACTTTTAATAAAGTGATAAACTTACTCTCACGTAAAGAGTTTTATTTAAGGGGGTGTGTTAAAAAGTACGGGGTAAGTACGGCGTTTTTAAGTATGTAAGATCTACTTCGAGATCTATTATGGGAGTAAAGAGTATGTAAGAAAAAAGGCGCTATAAAAAGCTATAATAATAAAAGGAAAAAAACCTTTTATAATAAATGAGAATAAAGCTTATTATCCTTTATAAAATATAAAAAGAAGCTTCACTTTATTAATTATAGTAATTAAAGAGAGAACTAAATAAATGTAAAGTAAAGTAAAGAGGATATTAAAACATATACTTTATAATCACTTTACATTAGAGAATGTATATTCATTTTACATTATTATTTCGTCGACTTACTTTTTAATCACATGCTTATATTATACATTTTAAATGGACCTTATTTGTTTTAATAGCTTTACATTAATATTAATTACATATAGCTAAGTTTATACGTTAACGATTAGCTATATATATGATTAACTATACGTAGCTAGATTTATACGTTAATGATTATTATTATACGTTAAAAATCGACTAAGGATACGTTAACAGTAAGTTAAATAAAAGCTTATAGAATTTATGGCTTTTAATATATAAAGAATTATATATTCTTTTAAGTATTGTAGCTTAGCTATTAAAATATATGAGTCTTTATTAACTATATATATTGCTACTTCCTTTACTTACCTTACACTACTTTTACTTACCTTATACCTTTAGTCTTTATCATTCTTTCCTCTTTAATGAAAAGCCTTTTTCACTTCTATACCTTAGTAAGTTATTTACTTACGGGCTTACTTCTAATATATATCGAATAAAAGTTCTTTAATTAGCTAAATAAGTTAACGGTGCTTTAGTAAAATATTTATAATTAAGAGCTCTAAGCATTTTAATTAACTTATAAGTAGAAGTTAATAATAATCCTTTATAATATATATGTAAAGGATTATAATAGTTTTCCCTTAAGTCGTTAAATATATAATATTTACTATTAACTTTATTAGGCTTATAAGCTTTTTATTTAAGCGTTTAAGATTTAGTTAATAATATTATTAATTAAATTAAATATAAGTAACCTTTTGTTGGATTGACCGGAGTAAGCAGTGAGGCGCCCAGGAAAGGAAGACCCATTGACTGCGTGGAAGCAGTGGATCTGGCCAATAGGAAGCCAT